>JABAKA010000003.1:0-67748 GCA_018857285.1 Termitomyces sp. Mi166#008
GGAAGGGGGCTGGGTGGTGGGTGGTGGCTATGGTTCCCATGGATGGCTAATCCCCTTACAGTAAGCCTCCTTCCTCATGAATCAAACAAAAAAAAAAAACTCAGTGCATGTCTGTCATTCACACCTCTTTTGTGTATACTTATTGTTATTGGTGTGTTTCCATGAACATGTTTGTAAGGTGTTTTACTTCACAGCATATCCTCTGGCAGTGACATGTTTCTCATCACTGCCAAATGATGCTCAGTTTTAAATAAATCTTAAAAATGTTTTTGTAACTACTCACTGTCGGACACTGCCACTGTTTATTTTCCTTTTTCTTTGTTTCTGCTCTTATTCCATCTACATATTAAACAATTGCCTCACTTATGTTATGTTGAAGCATTTATATATATTCCACCTATTTTGCTGTCTTCACATCTCATTGCCCAGGTATTAGGTAGTCTAATCATCTAGTTGTTTTTTGTTTGTTGTTACCTCTACTCCAAACAGCACCTCATATGTATTATGTAACTAAATGGTGAATATATTCATTGTTGTACTGATTGTTCTGCCTATGTATTAAGTAATCAAAACACTGGGATATTTTTTATTTGTTGCTACTTCTGCTCCAAACATTGTCTTGTTCTGCCTGTGTATTATATAACTGATGGATTATGGAAACATATTCTACCTCCCAACAAATATCTCCAATGTGTCCACCTCCATCTTCCTGTCTTTGCTCTTTGATATTTTCCTCAGTTTTTTCTTCAGTCTATTCTTCCCTTCTCCATCACCTACTTTTTGAGTTACCATACTCTGTATTATGCATGTAAGTTTATCATTTTTCTATGTGTGTTTCCCACTTTACCTTGCTAAAGTTTTGGTTCAGTTGCATTATCGATCTTAAGACAAGGAGCATTCTAAGCTTTCCTCCCATCAGATTAACTACTTTGAATGAAATCTGAATGGAGACAAGATCATCAATACAGAATTGTTTGGGTCTGTAGTGCTTATATCTGCATGGTGCAGTGAGTGCATTTTTGAGTGTATTGTTTTCTGAACTTACAATCTTTCTCCTCCATGGTCTCTAGTATCTGTCTTCATAAGCAAATATTGCACCACATTGTTTTCTGTAACCATAAACCCTTTCTGCCTGATTCTATCAATGAGCTTATATGGGTCCAAGTGTTTGTCAAGTGGAAGGTGACATTTGTCTTCTGAAGTTTTGTTAACTGGCATGAAAATCCTGTTTGCTGCATCCATCAGCTGCTTTCTTTGTCCATTGTATGCATTGTGCCATTGTTCCAGATGCCTTTTCACAAATTCATGGCCAAACATATTGCATACAATCCCTGCTGTTTTGATTACTTTGGTAAACTGTTGTATTCTCAGGCCATTGAGCTGTATGGATTGTTTCATGAATTTGATGTGCTTGGGGTTGCTATGTTTATTGCTTGGTTTTTAAACCTATGTACATACATTGCTTGTAAGTGCACGTTTAATAATCTTGCATGTTGCTTAATTGTATAAGGGGACTGCCATCCATGGGAACCATAGCCACCACCCACCACTCTACTCCCTTCCTCAGGAGGCAGCAAGCAGCAAGCAAGCCAGGCACCAGGGCACTAGTGGGCAAGAGGTGGGCAAGCAAGCAAGAGGCATGGAGATGAGGGCAAGGCAGAAGCTGAGGCCATCACTGGAGGCACTCACAGTCATGTCAATGTGTAGACTCAGAGACACTGCTATTAACAGGACTGAGGATGTACCATGCTTCAATCCATCCTATATACTACATTGGCTAGTACTGTGACTAATCTCTATATACTAAGCAGAAGCCGCTGACTATGAGCTATTGGCTAAGCAGGCCAGTATGTATTAGTGATGCATAATCGTCAACTATCAGCTGATGTACTAGGCTTATCCAAGCATGCCAAAGGCTGAGGGTGCTGATATGAGCCAGACTTATCAACTAGGGCTTGGCCAAGGCTGCGCTAGTGATGTAGAGTGGCTGAGAGGCCAGCTGACCCAAGTGGTGGCAAAGACAGTGATGGAAGGTGTTGGAATAGGGCCCAGTGGCCTGAAAGACAGCTAGAGTTGCTGAAGAAGGCAATGCTGAAGATCTGGAGCTAAGCTGAGCTAGAAATGGATGGTCCAGAGACCAGTCCCCTAACAAATTGGTAACAGATTCATTTTTGCAATTGCATCATAGATTGTTACAACTACTTCCTTGTGGGTGATTTTGCCTTCTTCATCAACATGAACTAGATGCCATGTTTAAGGTATCCTCATCTCTTGGATCATGACCACCTCTTTCCATTTGGTGTCCTGTATGTATGACTGTGAATATAAAACCATCTAGTTCTCAGCTTTCCACTTACTTCAGCTAAGGTGGTGAGAAGTACTTTATCATCCTCCTGGCCTTCTGTTAATTTTTCTTCCAGTGCTTTTCCTGTAATCATGTTAAGTACATCCAATACAATATTTTAATATCTGTTGGATTTTTTGAGGGTTGTGTCGTTGATGTGTGAAAAAATGTTCATTGAACAGCAATGTCCATGACAATGTTCTCAACAATGGCAACAGAGATTAAGCCATCATTTAGGAATATTCTGTAACATTCAAGTCAATACTCACTTGCATTTTTTTGTTGTATTGTTCATCCATTGTTGGTTTTCTAGTGCAGTGGTATATGCAATCTGTGTGCTGCATTGTTATGTGGCTGAGCATGTGCTGTGTTGTTACATGGGTGAGCATGAATTGATCAACCCAAAGTTCCTTCTAACTTTTCACAGTCTTTCTTGGTCTGATGCTTGAATGGTCATTTTACATCTTGCATTTTTAGTTTTGAATCATTCACCAGTCACCTCTTTCACTTTGTTTGTATTTGCTGTTCTAGTTTCATCTTTTCTATATGTGTAAATGTGCTTTGCTTTGTCTCTTTGTTCTGTACCATGAGCTTAGGTGCTGTCATTTATACAATTAAGCTTAAATCTACCTGAGTTATTGCTCCTGTGTATGTTCCATGTATCAATACCTGTCTTATTTGGTCCTCATGTGTGATGAAGATCAATCATTCTCATTCATCTAGATTATTATTTGTTTCTCTTTTCTTTTCAGTCTTTCAGTTGTTCTACTACATTTTACTTTCTTATTTGTTAGCTATTACTCATAGCCACTGTCACACCTTCATGCTTTGCAACTGTTCAATGTGCATGGCAAAACCTTCACTATGTTCTTCCAATCTGTTTATTAATATAATACAAATCTCTTTTAGCCATACCATCTGTTTAGGAGAAACAAGAAAAAAACAACAAATAAATGCTCTCAATCTCCTTGTTGCCCAGTGATGTAGAAGCCTTTCATTGTGCTTCAATTACATGTGTATCCTGAGTTCAGACCCTTCTTTTCCAGTATACTATACTGTTTGCTTCTGGTTGTTTTTAGCTTGCTCTTTTGCCTGCTATCTCTGCCCATCTCTCTAATTTTGTTGTCATGCAAATCACTTTCTCATTTCAATCTATGCTATGCCTCCATGTAAAATGCCTAAAGCTTCTGATCCCAAAGCTCATATTTTGGCTGCCCAGCTTCAGACTTTGTATGTTGTTATCTCTTCAGTTGTATTTGTATTCATTTTATGCTCATGTCCCTCTTCTTTTCTTACATTTTGCAAAAGTAATGAGATGCAAGCATATGTCATCTCTTTGTTTGGTCCATTATTCATGCATTGACAGGGTACCTAGTATTCTCATGTCAGTTCATGCTGCTTCTTCCAGCTCTGAAGTTTCTGCATGCACATTCAGTCTTGCTTTCTGTATGCCATCTTACATATATATATATTGTTTAATTCAGACCCCATGTCCTCCACTAAGCACAAGGTCCATGCTTCTGAAGATCTGTGTGTTATACATATGGTGTTTTCTTCCCTTGATATGTTCTCATTGTCCATTCTTTGAAAAATTAGTGTCCAAGGTTCTCCATCTACTCCTTACCAAAAGAAGAGTTATAAGATCTCTCAAAAGTCCTATTGAGATTTCTGATTCTGATAATGAATTGCCTAGTATTCCTAGGTGAGTGCTTTTTTGTAAGTACTGTAATTCATGACTTACTATTGACTTAGATTTGATAAATGTCTGAGTATCAAGCCAGCTTCTTCTTGTGAAGTTGTTGTTGCTAATGAAAAGCCATTCATTGACATTGAAGCTCATTGTGATGATCCTGATCAAAGCAAACAGCACAATGACAAAGATGATGATGACATCACTGACTTCATTGTCAATAATAATGTTGTGAATGTTGAATCTGATTCTGATGACCATTCTGTAGCATCCAACATTGTCCATAAAACACATTGTTCTGTTAACATGAGTGTCATTCAGGGAACTGGTCTCTGGACCATCCATCTCTAGCTCAGCTTAGCTCTGAATCTTCAGCATCGCCTTCTCCAGCAACTCTAGCTATATCCTGGGCTGCCCAGCCCTATCCTGACACCTCCCATCAACATCTTCTCCACCATTTGGGTCAGCTGGCCTCACGGCCACCCTATGTCACTAGCACAGCCTCTGCCAAGCCCTGGTTGGTAAGTCTGGCTCATGTCAGCACTCTCAGCATTGGCATGCTCAGTAAGCCTAGTACATCAGCTGATAGTTGACAATTACACATCACTAATACATACTGGCCTGCTTAGCCAATAGCTTGTAGTCAGCAGCTCCTGCTTAGCATATAGGGATTAGTCATAGTACTAGCCAATGTAGTATATAGGATGGACTGGAGCATGGTACATTCCCAGTCCTGTCAATAGCAGTGTCTCTGGGTCTACACATTGACATGACTGTGAGTGCCTCCAGTGATAGCCTCGGCTCCTGCCTCACCCTCGTCTTCATGCCTCTCGCTCACTGCCTGCCCTCTGGCCTGCTAGCACCCTGGTGCCTGGTTTGCTCGCCACTTGCTGCCTTCTGAGGAAGGGGTAGAGTGGTAAGGTGGTGGCTATGGTTCCCATGGATGGCTATTCCCCTTACAATAATGGGTCTGATGATCCCAAGGGAGTTTATTTGATCATCCTCATATGCTTATATGTACTTACCTTGTTACTTTGTTTTTAGGGTGGATGGTCATATGGATCCCTCAGATGATCTTATATAATCTTGTATCATGGACCCTGATCTTCAAGATGATTTCATGGTACCAACATACAAGGGTCTTCCAGAGCTTAAGTATGATTGTCTTGATTTGTTTCTCTTTTTCCTTCTGATATCTTTCAAGAACTCCCTTTTTTCTTCACCCTTTTGAGTATGACAAAGAGTTTTTTGATGGTAACATTTATTATGTTTGCATTTCCAGAGTGGTTTAACTTATGTCAGAGGAAAATTGGCTGTATGTTGAATGACTTCTCACATGGGTTTTATCTATCTAATTTGTATTTTTACACATAGCTCCCTCTCCTCTTGTCTTCTGTTCTGTCTTCATGGCTTTTATGTGAACCTGGCTCAGATCAATCCTTCTGAGTTAGAAGCAGTTTCTAGGTGTATGTATATTTGTGGTGGACCCAATAACAGCTTCTGTATCTGTATTATGTCTGGTGTCATTACCAACTCTGCATTAATAAAGGATTCTGTAAAGATCGGTCTAAAAACAGAACCTTATGATCAACATCAGCTCAGTGTCTCTACTTTTAGCCAGGAGTTCTCCCATGAATTGGCAGTCATTGGCCAAGTCTTTGAATTATCTCTTGGTGTTTGAGGCACGGTTTCCAGTGAAGGATATGCCTTTGTTAGTCAGAGGGATGGCAAGATCCCTCATCATAATAATAGTTTGTTATATCCATACTTTCACGACGTCTGACACCCGAACCTTCCTCTGAGCGCCGCCGCTACCTGACACTTGACGTCACTGCCTATCCCGCCCCTCATGGGCCTCCTATTCCGTTCAGTGCCACTGAACGCCGATTTCTGTATGATGAGATTGTTTCCGCTTTCACTATAGCCAAGACACGCCAGCAAGCACTCTCCAAGCATGCTTCAGACCGCCAGATCATCCAGGAGCAAGTGTCCCACCGCGTAGACGCGCATAATGCAAAAACAGGTGTCGACGCCGCGACCATGCTTATCTCTGGCAACTGTGACGAGATTGAACGCCTCCTATCTTTCTATACCGCAACCGACCCGATAGAGTACGTTTCCTTCACTGAGCGTCATCCTCCATATTGAGTTCTTTGATAGACGGGGTCTTCGGGTCATCTCTGCAATGAACTTTGTTACGTTGGTGATGACCCAGGTTATCTACCACCCTCTCAGGCCAAAACGCGAGAGCGAAATGCTCTTTTCAGCGGCAAGAACTGAGTCTAATAGGTGGGATACTATTACTGTTTCACAATCTTTATGCTCACAATCAGTGACAGGCGAGTGAGTGTCCAACAGTCAAAACCTGAACACCGTTGCCCCAGCATATCATCCTCCTGTCCAGATCAACGATGCAGAAGATGAAGCCTTTGCTCGCGCGGTCAATGATAACGATATCAAGAAATTTAAGAGTACCCCTGTCGCAAAGCTTGTGGGTCTCTTTTTCATCATCAAAGTCAAGGAGGCTGGGTCTACCAATCGTTATTATGTTAAAGACCTCTCCTCCTCGTTCAAGGGTGGTCTTGCCATTCAATACGATGAAGGAGATGAGGAAGATATCATTGTTGATCATACCGTCAATGATTTTTTTGACATGATTGTGAACGCCGAAGCCTTTTGGTTGCGGCGCGGGTAATTTTTTTGTGTACAGTAACTTGAAGTTGGTCTGACAACAGCCGAAGCTCGAGTGGAGTCGTTCAAGGTATCTAAAGTGAATTCGGGTGAAGATTAGATTATCGCTTTGTTTCCTTCATTTCTTTCATCTCTCTCTTTTTCATTGCCTCCCCCATTGTCACTTATACATACAATCACTTAAGTCTACATTACGTCACAGGTTTAGATCTAGATCTAATCTACACCTTGTATGCGAAACCCCTCGCAGCCATCAATTGCAAGAACTCATAGTTGTAAACTGTTGCGTTGCTCCGCAAAACTCGGTATCCCACGGTCTATGATTGCTTTGTCTTCGTGCACGTTCCCCGTACAATATTGGAAAGAGTTAAAGCTGGAGGAAACACGAAGCGAACTCGCCACTTCGACTCGGGTCCTGGTCCAAAAACACTCCACTACAGTGTTTCACCTTCTTATGATTACATGACGAACCGACAGAAAATCACAATAGGCCACGAAATCCGGGCAAACTGATCGACCGACCTTCCTCACGAAGCTTCTCAGCAAGTTTCATGAGCCTCTCAATCGCCTTTGGCCATCTAGGTGCTTTATAATGCCTCTCAGTCGGGGGGAATCGTGCGGAAGCAACCCGTAAACGAGTTACTTCTGAATCCTCAGTTCCCGTCCGCTCCACTGCATCCATGAATGACTCCAGAGAGCGAGGAGAAGACTCAATGATGCAAGCTAAGTTCGTCAATTTTGGAAGGAGCACACCCTGTGCTATACGCTCTAACGTCGGGATGGGAATAGTGGCTTTGGGTATGTCGAGGTCTTCGAGAGCCGGTAGGAGTTCGAGGAGAGGATCCAGAAGCGAGATGGGGATTTGAGCTTCAGGTATTGAGAGTTTTGCAAGGATGCAGTGGGAACGGGGAATGAGTGAGAGCAGCCCTGGGAGGCTGTCTTCCACGCGGAGGCCGGTGATCTCAAAAGAGCGTAGAGAAGGGAGGATTAAAGATTGGAGCAAAAGTACTACGATGTTTGGGCTTTCATTAGAACTCATTACTGAAAGTAGTCGCAGGTGAGGTTGAACGATGGTAGCGAGAGGAACAAGTTGTGTGTTGACAACGTTATGGCATGGGGAGAACCAACATGATACTGCAGAGGTGCACTGCGACAAAACCCAATGCACGGTTCTGGCATTCAACCATGTATCTCTGAAGTCAATCTCGGTCAACTGGTCCCAAGGTAGTTGGAATTGAGACAAGGGCATTGAGATCAGCCGAACTTTAAAATCGCGTATTGCGAGTGTCTTTAGGTTGGGAGTGTCTTTGAACATAGTCAACTGAGAAACGACCTCATATTCATGTATAAGTTCAGCATCGCCCTTGAGCGTCAGAGATTCCAAGACCGGGAATGACGGAGACGAAGATTGCAGAAAGTCGAAGAGATGATATATGGAACACACAAGTTGAATATGAACCAATTGATGAGAAAAGGGGATAATGAGGTTCCGCATAGGATCGATGGATTCAGGTGGAATGTCCCGGGATGATTTATTGAAAATATGAATTACAATGGACCGTGTGCCACGAGAGATAATCTTCTGCGCCCTTTCCGTCATATCACGAGTTCTCTCAGTCCAATATTGCAGAGGGGAACGGTGATACGAAAGGACGACACCATCCCATAAATCTCGTGAGTTCAGAGCGATCTCCCTCCACCGAGAACAGACTGCCATTGTGGGCAAAATACTCCGTGTACCGGATGATGATCTAGCTGTACGTGGCTCGTCATTTATATCACGGATATTATCCGGAGGAAGCTGAACAGGTGAAGGAGAACAGTCTTTGAAGATCTTGGAGAGTAGCTCGGGCGGGAGCTTTTTATGAGACGCTAGTGCAGATTTAAGCTTGTCGATACGCAGTACGTAGCTCTTGCGCTCGTCCAATAGCTGGTCAAGGGTGGCTTGGACGCGCGCTATTTTCGCATCGTGCTGGCTCAGGACGCCTCGTAGTCCTTCAAGCAAACTACGAAATTCCGCCTGCGAAGATTGCGACAACGTGTAGTGGGACTTCCAAGCATGTTCTTCGAGAGGATGAGCGGGTATATCAGAGTGGGCAATATCGGAGGCCATACTGGTATCAATATTACCCGTAATTCGTGGCTGAAAATAAAAGCGAGAGCGGTTGAAATAATTTGAATCTGAAATATCAAATTCAAATTCAAATATTCTGTCTGATATTTATTTTTAAAAAATCACACAGCTGAGAAATCGAGTGAACGGTTCTCAGAACTTCTTGGAAATATGTTCTCTCCGAGATACAAATATAGGCTACTGGATATGTCGCAAGAAGAGGTCTCAATGTGTACCATAATAGTCCCAAGGAAGGAGATCAGGCAGGTTCCCACGATTCACCTTCCCAATAACCCACCTTCCTCCTCCAATGTCCAAATACGCCCCCCACGGCCGCTCAACGAACAGACCTCGAGCAACTGCATCTACCATATGCCAAAAATGCCTCGGCACAGGCAAGTCTCTTCTGGTTAACCATCACAAATTCAAATTGACTCCAGGCGTTCACTGGCAGGACACTTCATCTACGAATGCAAGTCCACCCGTCCTTATGTATCACGACCATCACGCACGCAGATGCTCGAGAACCCCAAGCTCCTCGCGAAGCTGAAAGCGGAGGGTAAGCCTTCCGTTGAGGTGCCGGAGGAGTTCAAGAACAAGTGCGTTTCTATCTTGTTTACCTGGAGGGTGCAGTTGCCGATTAACTATTGAACCCAATGCAGGAGCGGAACGGCAAACAAGATACTAGAAATGAAGGAGAAGGAACGGCAAAAGGAGAGTGAGAAAGAGAAGGATGAGGGTCCGTCACGGAAACGCGCACGGCGGTACGTTTGCGTCGTCTCCTACTCCAATACAAACACCAGACTAACTATTCTTCTCGACGCAGGTCCTCATCGACTGCATCAGACTCAGACTCAGACTCAGACTCGTCTTCAGCATCCGAGTCAGAATCGGATTCTGATTCTGGTTCTTCCTCTAGGTCAGAATCCGATTCTTCTTCAACGCGCTCAAGAGAGCGGGACCGAAAACGGCGCGTGCCTCGTCGGGGACGCAGTCGCTCGGATTCTAGATCGAGATCACGCTCACGGTCTATATCTTTGGATGGTTCAGATGATTCACGCGGGAGGAGACGTTGAAGTTGCATTTGTGAAGTCGAGTCCCTACTTTTTGTTTGTGTGTATGTGATTTTCTCAATCCTCGATGAACTTCATGAAGAGCGTGCAACTCTATTGTGAGAAATTGAATATTATAACAAATAGTACTGAGGGGTATGTGTGAGCGACGTAACGTCAACAATTTCGAGATTATATCGTTGGGCATTTGTCCCCTCCGATAGCACTTGTGTTCATGATGAGAGCAACAATGAGCCTGCGGCAGACATTAGACAAGAAAGGTGCATAATTGGTGGATGTCACCGTACCCGTAAAGCCCTAGTACCTCGGCAAAGATGAGGATGAGCACCATCCCCACGAAGACTTTTTGCTCATGAACATAGGCTCGTACACACTGGGGTCGCCAAACCACAACTTAGTACTGGAAGTCAAATCAAGGGCATGCGGAAAGCGTACCGAGTCTCCGACAATACCAATCGCATATCCTGCCGCCAGGCCTGTCAATCCACATGCAAGGCCAGCACCGAGATGTGTGGCTCCGGAAAATAGCGAGTATTCACCAGGTCGTACTAACACCCACAGAAGGTAATTAATGAAAGTCCCTGTTGGAGATGGAGATGACGCACTACTTCCGGAAATGAGGACGGACACGACAAGTCCGTACACAGCGATGATACCAGACATAACGACGGGAATCAACGACTACATTACTGCGTGAACGTTCGTTTCAGAAAGAAGGCATGATACGGGTGCACCTTCATAATTAACTCTGGTTTGAAAGACCCTAGGCCAGCAATGCCAATTCCAGCTTTAGCCGTGCCGAATGCAGCACCCACCGCTACGAGACGAATACGATGCGAGTCAGACCAATGTGTTCCCAAAGAGCATGCACGAAGCTAAGACGAGCCAAGAGAGGTGCTACGTACTGCTGAGGACCATCTACATGTCAAGGAACGACGCCAGTCAGGTTGGGTGCGTCATTCATGGATTCGAGGATGTGGCATCACTTACTGCTGAAGCCACGCCTGCAAAGCCGAAGAACGGCGCATATGGAGGGCAGACGGACATTTTTGTGGCCAGAGGGTGGAAGGAGAAACTATGGCAAGAATGGGACGAGAAGAGAGTTTGAGTCTGTCACATCCTAATTTGGTACATTTTGATGGCTTTTAATGGACTTGGCTAAAACCCAGAACTCTACTACTACTACACGACACACGGAAGTGCTACAAGCTGCGTATGGTATTTTTTGAGAATCTAGCATTTTAAGCTTTCCAGATGGAATGGAAATTTCCCGGAATCCAAATTTGGAGACTGTCTCCAAAGTGGCCTTGGAAAGAAATGACCTTGAATTTGCTCGCGAGTGTCATTGTTATGTGCAGAAAGTCAAACCATAGAGCCCGAAGGAGAAAGGTGTATTATATTAGACGTTACTTCTTCTTCACGCTCTTTATTCTAATCTGTTCGGTTCCAACGAAAATTCCCTGTACACCGAGCATCAGTCCTATCGTCCGTGTAAAATAAGAAAAAGGCAAACACACCTTGCCCTTATACGGCTCCGGCTTCCTGTAGCTGCGCACCTTGGCCGCAAAAAGTCCCAACAAGTGTTTATCCGTGCACGAAAGCACAATTTTGGTAGGAGTCGGCACCTCCGCCTTGATGTGTGTCGGAACGGGCACAAAAACGGTATGTGAGTACCCCAGCTTCATATTCAGCCGCTTCCCATTCCCTCCGTCTGTTGTCCCTCGCGGGTCTTCCTCGAGCGCCACACGGAAACCGACACCGACGAGGTAGAGAGGGACGGTGAAGCCCTCCGTCATACCCGTGATAGCGTTGAATATCAGCGTACGAGTCGTGCCCCACATTTGTCGCTGCACCTTTATCTCCGCATCCTCAACGGATATGGCTACCATGGTGGGTTCGGGGAAGCTTATCTTCATGTAGGGTTGGAGGGGGACGGAAGTGGTGCCAAGGGGACCAACTATTGAGAGGGCAGTCGGGGTGGGGGTGAGGGTGACATTTTGGGGAACACGGATGGGCTCGCGTCCAATGTGGGAGACGTGCGCAAGGACGCGTGCTGTCGACGAGAAGCAGCGGACAGCCTGCCCAAGCTGTGACCGTATTATCATAAGGAATAGTAGATTATGTAACCATCCTAGAAAATCTTTGTTCAAGCTTAGTTCAACGAACACAAATGGGCAGCCGTCCTATCTGTCGCCGTCGACTCTTCCCTCACATCTCTAGAAGCCATCTGAACACATGCGTCACCGATCTATCCCCCGGGCGCAGGGAATATACAAACCATGGGGATTTATTTTGTTCATCAACTCATTTCTGTAAGGAATAAACTTAACGTTCCACTAGACCATCATCCTTCCACCGCACTAGCAGACGTGGCCAACACGCATCATTGACAGTCATTGACGTGGAGCAGTATCCCTTGAGAAAATAGATGTGCGCGAGAGCCTCTACATACGATAACGACGCGCCTTGTACGCTTCAACAAGCGTCGCGGCAACACAGACTCGTGCGAGATCCTATAAATGCTCTTTGTCACCCGCGAGTTCCCGCGTGGGTGAGGCCTAAGCGACAATCAGCATCACTGCGAAACATACAGTCCAGTAAGTTCAAAGATTATTTTCTGGGGTCGAACTAAGAGAGAGTTAATCGTTTATACCGTTACGTGAGTCGAGTGAAGACTTCTCAATGAAATGGCTCAGTGAAATACCTACTCAAGTTTTAGGTTCTAAAATAAGTTCTCAAGATATGTGCGGTGGTGGACGGTAGTCCCATCACCCTCTTTGATAGTCGGAGCCCGTGGCCAGTGATTCGTGTTTCAGGCTTTTCTTCGAGCTGATTTCTGAGCCGAGAATAGCTGAAGGAATGTCATGGTCAAGCAAGTTTGCTAGCTGAACAAGGTGATAGATAGAAATCATTGGTATTCCTCCCTATTCTTCTTTCTCGAGCGATATACAAACTAACTTATTATCTTTCGCGTAGGTTAATACGAGAGTCATCACGTCGGACAGTAACGGACGGACTCACAGAAGATGGACGGATGTAACCCCGATCAACCTTGATCATAATTGAATGATGTCGCTTTGGAAACTCCAGGCTATCCCGAGCTGTATATAAGGCGCATGCAGACATCTGGAATCCTTAGCAGTGCTCACCCCTCTCATCTCTTCGGCGCAGGTTGCCCAGAGTCCGTCGTTCCATAAGTTAACGTCTGCTTTCAGTTCTACAGACGACCTTACTTCGGATAAAGATGATTTCCATTCGTTCCATTCTCCTTGCCACGTTGCTCCTCAATGCAGCATCTATCCTTGCCGCTCCTATCAAGTAAGTCTCTGGTATCACTTTTAGAAATTTCAGCTTCTTACATATTTCCCTCCTGTAAGGGTGTCGCGAGCATCATCCGTTGTTGATGTTCCGCGAAGTGTCGTGGAGCCAAGCCCCGAGCTCCACGTCCGCATTGTTGACAGGCCCGTGTTCCCGAGAGGGAAACGATCACTTACATTTCGTCGTTCTCGCCTTGCTACCGAAGAACCTGGTGCTCCTCGTAGCGTTGTTGAGGCCCGTGACACTCTTGCCGACGTACTTCCCCGGCAGCTATCCGATTCCACATCATCGTCCTCTCTTTCCTCTCCTGCCTCTGTTCGTCGATTCCCGCGTCGCCACCTACATGATCATTACCAGCGCCGGAGCGAATTAGTGGGGCACAACGAGAAGAGATGTGATGGGTCCCCTCATTGCCTTCATTCCCATGATGCGCCTCCCCAAGATGGTTCCAGCAACTCTGAACCCAGTATCACTTCTGACCCTGCTACCACGTCAACCGAGACGGGTAACGACGGGCCTACTCCAACCAATACGGAGACAGATGATTCTTCTACCCCTTCAGAATCTGGTTCTGGTGAACCTGCCCCTGGTGCTACTGGGACAGCAGCCACTGGTGAACCTGCAACGACACCCGCCCCGACATCGGATGATTCCGCAGGCAGCGATCCTATTGCAACCTCTGGAGCAAGCGAACCCACTGCAACATCCGATTCCACCTCTGGTGATCCCACACCTACATCAGACAGCGGTGAGTCCACTGGGACGTCCGATTCTGCCACATCAGGTGCTAGCGACCCCACATCGGACGGCGGTGACCCGATATCGGAACCCGACGCTACCCCGACGCCCGAAGCCGGTGATCCCACACCTACTTCAGATGGCGGTGACCCGACTGTAACTTCTGACCCGGAGGCCACATCAGGCAGTAGTGAGCCCACGCCAACGAGTAGCGATGATTCTAGCGCAACAACCGAACCAACAGATGGGTCTGGCGAGGCCACGCCCACGTCAGACAGCGAACCGACTGCGACATCTGATTCAGCCGCCGATTCGACAGCTGATGCTGGTGGTTCTGTACCTACATCAGACGGGGGTGAGCCAACCGCAGCTTCTGACCCGGCTGCCACATCCACCCCCGATTCTGGTGACTCCACCCCGACATCGGAAGGTACTAGTAGGCCTACTGGAACCTCGAACCCAGACGCTACTTCGACGGCAGCTAGTGGTGATCCTACATCAGACGATTCTGGTGATCCCAGCGTTCCATCTGACTCGACTGCCACGTCCGGCGGTGACGAACCATCATCCGATCCAACAGCTACACCAAAATCGACCATTGGTGACCCTACATCTGATGGTTCTGACTCGGCGGCCACGTCAAGCAGTGATGAGCCAGCTGCGACGTCCGACTCAACAACTGAAGATCCTGTCCCAGTATCACATGGTGCTAGTGCACCATCTTCCAGTTCAAACAGTGGATCTGGAACATGCCAGGCGCCGCCCATGGATAACGGCGATCCTAGCACTACGACAGAATCAGCAGGCCCAACACCAACAGCGGAGCCTGGCTCTGGCGACGCTACGGCTTCACCTGTTGGCGATAGCACATCAGACAATGGTTCCGGTGACCCTACGCCCACCGTAACGGATGGCGGTAGTCAATCATCACCTTCTGGTCCTGCGTGCGCTATGCCACCCAAGCCCTCCAACGCTACCACCGATCCCACTGGCGATCCTCCATCAACACCTGGAAATAGTACTGATGATCCTACACCTAAGACCTCGGACGGCGAGTCAAGTCCTACACCAACGGCGACGCAGGGTTCCTCTGGAGGGTCGTGTCCCCTCTCTTCTCCAAAGACCGCCCCATCTGACACGTCAACCGCGACCGAAAGTACCGGAGATTCAACGCCTACAGATGACGCCGGTGCCTCGTCGCCCGCCCCAGCGTCACCCGACTCTTGTCCAGCTCCTACGGATAATTCGAGTGACCCGCAAAGCGATCCATCGTCTTCTTGTACACCGAGCTCGACGACGGATCCAGGAGAGTCTTCGCCTACTGACACGCCGGTCGCAGATGAGCCGCAACGGAGAGAGTATCGACCTCGTGATACGGGCGGGGCATACTTTAGAAGAGCGCAGCCTCAACGACGTTCAATGTCATGGTTGGACACGTTCAGGTAAGATCCCCTTCGTCATGTTCTTTTTTTGAGGTCTTTGCTGATGCAATAATCTTTTGGTTTGCAGACGAGAGCCATCATTAGAAATACGAGTACCCTAGACGGAATGTAATGTAGAAATACATTTTTGAGAACTGGTTTCTCAAGGCCCAATATATTTGTTACAAAGCCCAACTCATGTGGACAAGCTTAATGACCTTGTAAGACTCTCTCCCAGTAAATGTGATGTGGCTACTGGTGGCTGGCGTTGCTCAGAAAGTTGATGATGGCTATGTCCTCTTGCATCCTAGTGATTTTCCTTTTCGCCGTGTCATTCGAATGCAAGCGTAATGGACTTTAGTCTACTTTCTACGATAACGACGCGCCAACAAACGTCGGTGCAACGCAGACGCCATCCTTCGTACGGATTTTGTGAGCGCTCTTTGTCGCCGGGTTCACCCACGCAGCTTCCCGCGTCTCGAGAGTGGTGAAGCCTAGGCCACATTTACATCATCACAATCAACAAACACAAACAAGGCAAATCTCTTACCAGGCTGAATGGTCTCGAAGATCTTTTTCTTCGGGTTGAGCTGAGGGAGCGGTTGAGCATCTATACATACGCGATTCGGGTGAGCATTCGGCAATGAGACGGGGTGAAAGCACTCACTCTCGAAGTCTGCGCCTTCGAAGTATACCCTGTCACCTGGTTTTGCGCCTTCAGGCGGTCGGACAAGTTCGATGCCTCCTTCCTTGCCGTCCTTAGAAGTCGCCTATCGACTGCTTGAGTCTGGTACACAGCCAGCAAATGTAAAGTAGCTCACACATAGAACCATCGCGAAGCTCTTGACGCCACGCATGTTCGCAGGCTTCAAGTTGCACACACCGACCAAAAGCTTGTCCCGCATCTGCTCAATTGGGATGTAGTTCACAAGTCCAGACACGACAGTCCTTGGGCCTGCTTCCTCAGCAAAGTCAATTTGCTATATCATCCACGGTTAATTGATTTCAAGAAGGCGCTATCGAGCGCTTACCTCGACGTAGAGACTGTCCGCATCAGGGTGCTTCATGACTAGAATCATGACGTTCATAAAATACTCGAAACAGAAAAAATATATTGGAACTCACTATCAACAATTTTTCCTATGCGCAAGTCAATCATCGACGGCACAGGCTCGCCATCGTCCGCAGCGGGCACATTCGCAGCCTTCTTCCCTGACTGTTCACCAGAACCCTCTTTCTTCTTTTTCTCTTTCTTCTCCGTCTTTTGCGCCTTTTGTGCAGAGGCAGGAGTAGCTGAAGACGCATAGGATGGTACAGGTGCAGGTGTAGCATTTTCAGCAACAGCGGCGGCGGCAGCAGCTTGAGATTTCTTCTCTTTCTTCTTCGGTGGCTCGGCTTTGCGCTCAAGCGTCGGTGCATCTTCAACGTCTATCGCGATGGTGCTGAAGGCAGCGCCGGAGGAGCGGACGGAGGGTAAATACTGGATGTGATCGAAGAAACGCGTCAGCGATGGGGTCGCGTAGTAGTACAGTGGTTGGAGTTTGGACTAGTCACTGGCGCGGTCAGAAGAAGTTTGCGAATTTTTATCGTTTTGTTGAAACGTACATAGTAGGGATGCAGAGCGCCATAGATGGCGACGTCCGCCGCACTGAGAGTGTTATTGACGAGATAAGTCCGGGGAGTGAGTGTAGTGTTGAGTTTCTAGTCCGAGATTGAGTCAATAACATTCCACGTTCAAAACTATTCGATAAAATACCTGGACGTTAGCCTCGCTAGCAACATCAGGCCGCGCGGCCTTCTCAATCCATTTCACCACTTCCTTCTGGTCCTTTTCAGCTTCACCGATATGTCGCGTGCCGTTCTCTGTGAAAGCCACGACAAGATCCTTGACGGGAGAGTTCAATTTCAAGACAGCAGCCTGGAAGGACATTGTGCGAAAATGCAAATATGATCTTGATAATCTTGGGATGAATCGATGGAGGCGAGTCAAGAGACTCATTTTCGAGATATTCTTCCGACACGTGATCCCCGTTTGTGTGGAATTCCTCGCCACTCTACGCTCGCGATCTTATCACTTCTACACGTTATCTACACGTATCTCTGAAGCTATGGACCTCCGAACTTCTTGGCAAAATAAAACAGCGCTTGTGCAGAGATGTACCTTCCCTTGCCTGCAAGATGGACCTAGCGATTACATATACGAAGAGGTGAGGAAATTATTGTAGCCCACAGCAGGAGTCCCAAACAACAGGCAATGGCCATACTTGCCACGACAGGAAGCAGACGGTCGTTATTGGAATCATTGTACAAGTTTGCACATGAGGACGTCCCGGCTCTGGAGTAATGTGTATACCAGTTCCACTCGGATTATCCCATGCTTTGTGAATTGTCTACAGTATTCCAATGCATCGGGTGTTCTCGACCTTGATGAGTCCCAAGGCCCAAGAAAAGAAACGAAAAGGTTACACCAGCAGGCCTTCGTAGTCAAGAGACCTGCTACTTATGTCATCCTAGTTCGAAACATCAATATTAACGATATTCATTTGAGTACAAGCACCTTAAGAGTGACGAGGAAATAACGGACGGGAGATTGACGGTTTAAAACATGGTCCATATGTCCAAGCCCTGTTGTCCTGAATTACTTATCTGCAGCACACGAGCGACTTGTTTTGGTTTCGAAGGTCTCCTTCGCATGTAAAGTGTAACGTCAGTGTCTCAAAAATGGACTCGTATAATGGCTGTATTTCTGCTTACCGAGTCTCCAACGCTCTATCCGACTCGACCCAATAAAAATGAAGCTGACCACGAGCCTTATCGAAAGTACTTATTTTCGTCTTGGGTAACATCGTATCCAAGGACCTGTTTCGAAAGGAGGAAAGTCATCCAGCGATAAACCGTCGGCTGTGGTACGTACTGCGGATAATTCTTGGTTAATCTTCTTTCGCTTAGCTCTGAGCCTGTTAGTCAACTCGGTTAAATCTTGAATGTCTTGGACCACACGGTTATACTCCTCTTGCATACGGCGTAAAGTGTTCCGTAGCTCCTGTGTTTCGGACTGCGTGTCCGTCGTAGCGGGGTGGGAACTAGTGTCTATTTCAAAGGTAGTAAGCTCAAAAACCTATAGAGGTGTGAGAAGGCAGCACACACCAGTCGCCGATTGTTTCTTTCGCTTTCCTCTTGAGAAGAAGTCCTTTATAGGCTTGATGAGCATCACTAACAGGGACGCATCAATACTTATTGGTATGATTCTGCAAGTTCGCAGTGACTCACTCTTGTCAGGTTCCTTGTTCTGCATATACCCGCTGTAGTACCGGTACAGAGGTGCACGTTAAATTCACAGAAATTATAATAAAACTCAAATTTTCGAGCATTTTCCTTTTCAAGATTTCCCTCCCAAATAGACAAAAAAATATACAATACTCTATCCTTACATTGTATTTACTTTTACATGTATCCTTGAAGCTCCCTGTAGCTATGAACCTTTACGGTAGTGCCTTGAAAAATATTTGCGCTGTGCCCTCAGATCAATCATACTTTCCCTTGCCATCTGCAAAGTTGTTCCCAACTTTCTTCATCAAAAACTCTCCATAAATCATAGGTTTGCGTTGTTCCTGCCTGTCTTCAGATTTCTGGAGTCTCAAAGCAGCAGCGAGCGGCCGCACATCAGCGTTGAAATTTGGTTCAAAGAAAAAGGGGATCCTGCAGAAAAAGTTTGGTCAAAACTTGAGGACCGGCAAAGTATGATGACATACGAGACCCTGGGCGTCGTCAGCACGAGAACTTCTTTGATGTGTCTGAAAAATTTACCGGTAATTCGATGATCGATGCACAACCTGGTGCAGAGTTGACCGATACAGCCCGTTGGTCCATATCTCCCACACTACATACAACCGTCAGTGATAAAAATCCCTGATGAAACCGGACACAAAACCCACTTTCACCAATGTTACAGACCACACAGCCTGGTATAGGGTCGGCGTTTATCCATACGCCTTTCTCTGAGCCCACTTGGACCGTCTGGCTTGTATCCGCGAGCGCCACTGCCTGCGGACGGCTGGAAAACACTTGGAGAGCGGAGGGCGTAGGATCCGCGTACAGGAATCTAAATGTGCACACGGTGTCTTCAGACTTGGGTAGAAGAAGTCAGACATCGTGGTACGAACGTTAGACAGCCATAGTCCCTGTAAAAAAGCAATTCTGACTCAGCTTTGTCTGCAGAATTGTAAGATGGATCTAGTGATTACTTGTGTGCGCCACACGAGAACCCATCGTCGTCGGTCGGTAACGGCGGGTAACCAATAATACGCATCGACCAGAAACTATCGTCGACTTTCGCTCTCAAGTCAAGCCATTCTTCGGGCATCATCCCAAGACCTTGCGCCATACTGCGTACCCTCGCGATGACATAAGTGATCTCAAATCTAAAATAGTAAGATGTAGAACCGTACGCTTCCATGACAATCATCCCAAGCGCCTTCATCTTCTCTATCCACTCCTCATATCGTTCCCTAAACCCAGGTATCACAGGCCACTGATTCTCACCCCAAAGCGGGCGTGTCCTGTCTGGGTTCTTAACCGGTTTATAGAAATCAATACCTTCATGATTATCCGCCTTCCCATTTGTGACGTTCTCTTTGAGCCTCGCATAGCCTGAAGGGATGGATACCAAGTCAGTCGCGATAAGAAGACAGACCTATAGATAAGAACTGCCGCACCCCTCGCACCGTCTTCGTTCTTCAACGCGATCGTATCTTTCTCCACCTGCGGGAGATGAAAGAATTCTCGGCCGAGCTCTGCGAGATGTGCAGGAATGGTTGGATCGACGTATGCGGAGATGTCAAGGTAGAAGAATCCGTATTCGACACAGGCGTCGTGGAGAGCAGCAGCTGTTGATGCTCTCAGCTCAGCATCGCAAAGATCCCGATTCAAAAACGGGGCGATGTCGATGATTGGCAGCGCATTGATTGATACAGGAAGCATTCTTATGAAAAAACAGACCACACGAGTCCAAGCAATCCATGAGGTTTCCCTGTGTTCACCCTGAGAGTGACTGTCCTGAAAAGGGATAAAGATAAGATACAAACAAGCCTGCTGATAAGATTACGAAAATACTAATTACTACCCGAAGACTGGTACAAAAGGAAAAGACGAGGCGCAGGTAGAAGAGAAGTGACGGCGAGCGACACTGCTATTCCGTGCGGTACTGCTGGGAGTATATCGTGCGCCCCGGGTTCTGCGAGACACGCCCGAACGGCCCTCCAGGACCCTGTAAGAACCCGCTCGCCGGTCCCATAGCATACGGCGCCTGAACAGACAGCCAACTCTCTTCTGACTGGGCGGGATAAGGCGACGCCGTCGATGACGGATGATGCTGTGTAGATGCGGCGTCGCTCGGGCTCGGATCGTGGGACTGCGCAGGGGTGATAGTGCTGGAGCGCGAGGGCGCGGTGCTCGCGCTATGACCGTTCGCAAGTGGAGATGGTCTTGCGCTGAGAGATAGGCGGCCGTTGTAGACGGCTATGGCGGGTCGACCACCAGCGCGGGGAGGTCGCGTGTCGACCCAGTCGCTGTATGTGCTGTCGCTGTCGACGGGCGTGCTGTTAGGACGTAGTTCCCTAGTTGACGCTGATGATCGCTTGTCGTGTTTTGGGACGGTGCCATTGGTCCGGCTTTTGGCTTTCTTCGAGATGGAGGTGGAGAGGCGGGATGATGATGGTGCGGTGGGATCAGCCTCCTGGGCTTCTTTTTCCTTCTGTGCACGCAAGCTGATGGCCTCACTAAGAGGGATAGGGACAGGTATGGTCTCTGGAACGTGATAAGATGAGCTTCGCGTCACGTTGAACGCGGAAAATACGTACCACTTAGGAACATGAATTCCTGATACTGTTGTGTCGCAGCACCTAAAAGCAGTTGTGTCAGCGCGCAAAATCGAGGGAAGCGAAGAGCCTTGGTGGCGTACACATATCACTGTAATTGACAGTTGTTCTTCGCTCATTACTAGCTCTGAGATGGCCAGCTCGTGCCATCTTTTTGATGAATTCCTCCTTGGACCATGTCAATTTTTAATGACCCGCCAAACGAAAATGACGTACTGCTGCAACGGAGAGAATGAAGAGCCCTTCTTTGGACAGAGACAGATTGC
Organism: Termitomyces sp. Mi166#008; assembly: GCA_018857285.1. Lineage (NCBI taxonomy): Eukaryota > Fungi > Basidiomycota > Agaricomycetes > Agaricales > Lyophyllaceae > Termitomyces > Termitomyces sp. Mi166#008. The sequence goes on from JABAKA010000003.1 coordinate 21,531, forward strand.
CAGTAACGCCTGATATGGACCAGCTAAATTATCAAAGCTCGTCAGGGCAAAGTTAAACACGTACCCTCTGCAGACATGATATTCTCTAGTCGCACAGCGGGAAGGAGGGTTTGGCCTGGCATGCGATGTCCATCGGCTCCGTTTTGTGGATCGGCCTCGGTCTCTGGAGACTCAGAGTCCGAGATGAGCTGGTCGACCTCGTCTTCGATATCCGATTCCACGGGCTCCGATGCCGCTACGAAGTTGGGGTCGTCAGCGGGGGGACACGAGGGAGTAGAGGATCGGTTGGCGAGAGACATGGGAGAGTGGGAGGAGGCAAGGCGGGAATGGAGGAGAAAGTTGGGTGGAGGGGACACGTCGGCCGTATCAAGAATGCATGGACTAGTGGGTGTCGGCTTTTCAACGAGACTGGACTCAGGCAGAGTTGATCCAAGTCACGCCTCAATTTTTGTTTTTTTCGCGCTTCACAGCAAGGTTTGTTGGCTAGAACTACACTATTCTACACATTCAGCGCTCAGTTACTCGACGGGGACCACCACACTGCCTTTATCCTTCGCCTTTTTCAATGTCAAGGTCAGAATCCCGTGATCCAACTTGGCCGCAACATCATGGCTGTCCACTGGACGCGGCAACCACACTGTGCGGCGGAATGAGGTATTATGGACGAACGTGCGTTCAGACGAGATCTGGTTGCCTGCCTCGTCTGTCGCTGCGGGAGTCTTAGTTACTGCAGTGTCTATGGCAGCTCGATCAGGACATCGCAGGGGCAGAATGAATGGCATGAACACTTACCACCCTCGGGCGACTGGACAGCTTTACTGGAAGCCTCGCCGTTCTGGGGCTCGGCACCCCTGGTTTCGACGACTTTGCCTTCAATTGTTACGCTTTTTCCCGCATCCCCAATCCGGACCTCGATGTTGTCCTTCCTGACCCCAGGAAGCTCGGCTTCCAGAACGTATTTACTTCCTTCCTCCCTGAGATCAAGCGCTGGCCGGCCGAGATGGTGGCCGTCGAGTAAAGAGGAACGAGCCCCATGGCCGAGGCCTCCGAAGTAGCCTGGAAGGCCGGGACGGATGAGGGGTTCCTCGAACATGCGAAAGAGGTCGCGAGCAAGCTGGCGAGAGATAGACATGATGTAAAGGTCGTTTATTTCACTCATCCGCCGCCCTGCTGGCGTATATATATCCAATCCCAAGTTCCTTCCAGAACGATCGCGAAGAATTGACTCAGTTTCTGGCCATGACTTCATCGTTTCTCAAGGCTTCCGGAATCATTGCGCCACGTGCGGAACAACAACTGCGGAAGGAAAAGGCATCGCTGGCTGATTAAGCTAATACAAATGGCTGGGAATATCATGTACGGTACGAGTAGTTCCAGATAAAAGATCAGTACAGAATTGCTTAGATGATCGATAAAAATGTGTATAGTCTTCATGATGTTCCTGGCCATTCAACTACCCACTGCGCAGCGACAGTGTGCTCCTGATTGTCATCATCCTCGAACTTTAGTTTGTAAGTCGGCATGTACTTTGGCGGAAGGTTTCCCTTTTTGCGCCCGTCACTGATGTTTCATCAACTGATGAATGCACGAAAATACCTACCTTGGGATGCATTTCCTTCGGAGCTGCAATAACCTCAGCGCGGTAAAAACAGCTGGTATCGGGATACAACGCCAACACAGTTGCGCCTGCAGGAAATGTCTGGTAGCTGCTGATGTGAGCAGGATTGCCTGGGCTCGCGTTCGGATCAGGGAGTGGTATGATTGCTCGTAATGTCGTGTTATAAAGGCTGTGCAACCCGTGAGATATGAAAAAAGGACATGACGCCTACACGTACACGCCGGTTCCGTCCTCCTGAGGTTCAGCATCCTGCACTTCATATCTTGCCAATAACTTGTCAGCTTAGGACTATGTTCACCCGCCGCGATTAAAGGCCTACCTATTCTTGTCCGCGTTTATGCACTTGGTGACTAGAGCCAGAATCCAGGTATTTTCGTCGTTGTCAGTGGTACCGTTGGCGGTCTTACCCGGTGGAGGGTGAAATGCCACTCTCCTACCTTCTTGTAGCGGCAGTTGTTTATGTAGAGCTTCTCGCCGAGATTTGGGGTCACGAGAGAAACCAGAAGCAGCAGGGCCAACAGAGTTGCGCGCAGGTAGAGTTATAGAGACACTACTTCGGCTAGTCACGGCAGATGGACCCGTAGGAACAGGAGTACCAGACGGCGAAAGAGCACGAGGACGCTTAGGGCGTTTTTCTACGTGTTAAAAGAGTCATGGCATCGTTAGAAGGCGAAAATCCACTGCTCACGCCACCTTACCTTGCACGGTTGTATCTAGAGGAGCCTTTCTCAAGGCAATCAAAACACCTACACGTTCAATTGCATCTTCCAGAGCTCTGTAATCAATTTAGTCAAAAGATCAGCCGAAAAACCTGTCAAAAGCCACATTCATTCCTACTTGGCTTCTTCCTCCGCGGTGTTCTGAATATCGCGAAGCGCAGGAGCAAGTTTCTTGTATGTTGCTTTTACACCATCAAGCCCCTCTGCGGGAATGGTATCGTCAACCGGCCACGCAGAAATGAGTCTGTTCACGCGCTCAATAGTCTCGAGCGTTGCATGGCTTGAGAATTGGGCCGTCAGAGTGCTCAAAGTGGCCGCGGCCTGAGACCAACATTCCAGTTCTATGTAAAATTCTCGTCGACAAAAATGATCGAAAAAAATAAGTTTGGCCGACCTTCGGACGAGGCGGGACGCGTCGCGAGGCCTCGCCGTCTATCCATGTATTGTGTGTCAGTGACTGGAGCCCACCCAGTCACATCAACACGATTTACGACTACGATGCTCAAGATCAAGATTGTTCAACCACACGAAGTACTTTCGAACCCCGCCCCGAGACGCAGATCGGCAATCACGAGATGCAATCAGATAAGATCTAATCCCATAACTGGCATCATCTTATCATTTGAAATTACAATTATCTACAGTAACAATAAGTTGTCTCAACTATAACGGTGTGTCATATAATTTAGGAAGATACATTTCCCTGTAGTGGTGGTGGTGTTGGTGCAAGTTTACGCAGCGAAACATCATAAACAACTAGATTTTATCACCCAACTTGAGTAGGTATCCTGTTGGGGCAGGCAAGAACCAAGGTACACACCTTCTTCGATCTTCTTGATGTCATACTTCAGACTGTCAAACCTTCGCCGCAGTAAGTCATTCTTTAGGTTGAGCTAAATCATAAAGTAAGGCTTGGTATTATGTGAGAGTGAGAACATAAAGACTGCACCATAGAGAATCCTATGAACAACTCCTTTACAAAGACTGATATCCGGATCGGTTCCTCAAAATTTCCCAGAGTTACCGCATTAACAGCCAGGCGGGACTATACATTAGGAATAAGAAATACTTTTTCCAATTAAGCGCCCAACGCGCGACATGTAGTAGACGCACAAGTTCATTTACCAGGCTGATAAGACCATGGAGATAGTCCTCGACTGGTAGTGCTAACCGATCCTCCCACTCATCCTCAACTAATCCAGCAGCAGTTCAATCATGAACACAAGACTCTCAGAGATAAATGATGCTCACTTCCCAGCAGTTCAGATACCTTAGGCAGAGGAATCAAAGTCCGAGTTGAGAGATATTCCACCAGTGAAGCAGCGAAAACAGCACTTCTGAGTGAATTGGACCACATATCTTTCCATCTCCAAAACTGATTTTGAGGAATGAGGTTTGCCAGAGCACACGTTGTGTCGCGACAGCTCAACAAGACGGTCCGCACCTCGTCTAACAAGGTGGGAACTAGAGTGCAAAGATTCTCCTTAGCATACAGTTATGCTTCAAATCAGGAAATAAGAGGGCCTTACTAGCTTCAGGACGCGTAGAGTGTACCTTGTTGAGCATTCCGACCATATTGCGCGTTTTCTTATCCAGGTCGGCCACTTGCTCCTTGATTTTCTATGAGAGATTTGGACAAGTTGAATCAATCGACTCATTGTCATGAGAAGACAATACCTCTCTCAAATCAACATCTCGGTCCAGGAGAGAATTTATCTTCTCAAAATTTAGAGGATCCATCGTGTAGCTCAACGATTTTTAGTGGTCGATGACAAAAGCTGGATCTCACGTGGTCTCGAAGGAAGAGCGCGTTTGAAGTGGCCTTTCACGCTTTCGTGCGCTCAGAGTCATTGTTTTCTGCCAACTATTTTCTTGCCCTCTCACACACTCCCTTCATATACCGGTTTTTCTAGCCACCTCTCCGTTCTACATCTACCCGACAACCCAGCGTCAAGATTATGGGGAACCCCGCCGAGGTGCTCAGGCTGCTAGCGAGGCTACGCGATGTGCCAGTCGATACGGAGCACATGAATGCGACTGACCTCACAACCCTTTACCGACATCTCATGAGTGCACCTAGCTCTTCCAATGGCGTTCTTCATTGGTTCTGCTCTCGTGCCACACCGGACATCGTTGAAACTGCGACATTTTGTATTCGGATGTTCGCCTATGAGTCGGTCGCTGAGTGGCGAGAGAAGTTTCGGGGGTGCGTTGGTCGTTGTTCTGATTGTGTTCGGGCGCTAGAACAGGCAAAAGTAACTTCCAGAAAGACGTGAGTCTTATATGTTTCGGGTATCTGATCTGTTTTCGGTCGTGTTGAAAGATAATCTTTATAAGGTACTTTGGCGCATATCCCGAGCACGTTTTGACGCAATTTTATGATACCCTGGAAGCATGGGAACTCGAGACAGTCTTGGAGGATCTGACAAAAGCTGGCCTGTGGGGTGACTCTGTCCAGTCTAACCAACGAACACTTGCAGACGCCGACCCTGCAGTCGCATATCGTATGGTGTCAAACTGGACGATTTTCAAAGACCCCAAAATACAATCTATCATCACGGACCGCCCTCCACCTGGTCCACTACCGAAATGGTCAAAAGACTTCCTACCACCGGGCATGCTCATTCTACTAATGCACGACAAGCCTGAGGTCAGGCGGTGGGCCGAAGCTCATGCATCACAGTGTACTGTTGTGCCAATGTCAAGCGATGATTTTATTGGGGTATACTTGGATGCCGTCGAAACTATTGGGCGTCGTCTCACCGACCCAACATTGAATATCAACCTTACGTTTCCATTCGCTACTAATTCATCCGACCTGTGGTCAGGATTTCGTAACTCATTGCGTCAAATTCCCATCAGCTTCTTCAGCTCTCCGTCACGACAGTATTCTGATTTTCGTGGTATTGTAGCAAGACATTTATACGATACCGGAGCTCGTTCGTGATCTTTTCATTCGATTCTTTGAATCAATTTTGACTACTTACTTACCTCTCTTTCCTAAATTCCATGTGAATTAGATTTTTCGCATATCCTTCAATGTTTTCTCCTCCTTCTCAAACGTATGGGGGGGAAGCTCTGGGTTGGCGAGGGTCCGGAATTTCCACAAGTTGTTTTCGATTCAGTAAAGGACAATCGATCCTTTTCCGAACTCCTACAAACTGTGAAGTCATCCACGGAGCGTCCATGGTTTCTTGCTTGGTTTTCGGAATTTTTGCATACCATAGTCAATGTTCCTGTGTACAAAGAAGTCTTGGCCAAGATAGTGGACTTTCTATGTGAAGAAGCACAGCATGAACGTTTTAAGGATGCGCGCCCTATGACCATGCTAGCTGGAACCCGCGTGAGTCTCACGTCGTCAATCCGTGTTTTTAACACTCAAGCTCGCCTTTTTCGCAGTTGTTGGCATCTGTCCTTCGGAAGTATCGCACCGAAGAAAATTTCCCTCATAGACAGGCGTTGCACAGCACTCTCGACATACACGGAGAGACCTTTCTTGGGATCGCGTTTGCGCGATCGTATGACACGGAAGCCTGGAAGCTTGCCAGGAGCACCGCCCGAACACTTATTTTGGGCGTTCTAGAGGCCGACGTCGAAGACGTCGTCACAGCTATCGAGGACGTGACTGGGTCTTTGGCCCAGAATCTGCGTCCTGGAGAAGAACAAAAACCTAAGAAATTTCGAAGTCTATCTATTCGCAATGGCACATGGAAGAAGCTTTACTCAACCATCCAGAACAACGATTTCGAGGGAATTGCCTCTCTTATTGCTATCGTATCACAAAGTTGTCATATCAACACCCTTAACCTCAAGCACTTCTCTAAGATTTCTTTGGTGAAAGCGATAGATGGTTCCCAGACTGCCGAAGCCGTCCTGACTGAGGCCAATCGGGCTTTAGGAATCTTTAGGGATGGTTTTCTACCGGCCATGACCGGATTTGCGGATTACAATACCTCTTCTACTGCCCTTGACCTTTTGCACCGGCCTGGAGTTGTTAAAAATCTTATGCGAATTGCCATATCACCGATCGAGGATCTTCAAGTCGCTGCCCAAGTAGTAGCTGGCCTGGCTTTGAACGTCGATGGACGCCAAGAATGTCTGCGGGCTCTGCTTGAAAATGTTCCCGGAGAAGCTTTTGAAGGAATTTTAGATTTCCTCACGACATTCAAGCGATACGCGCCCGTCATGCCCGAAGCATGCAATTTATCGAAGTCCCTTGTACAGTGTTTTTCTGATATCCTTGATGTCCTGTCAACCACCTCAAACGGTCTCTTGCACTCCTCGCGTTTCCTAGATTCTGGCAATGACAAAGGCCCTGCAGCTAATCTGATGACGATGTGGAAACTGATGACGAAATCATTCACTGTTATTCTCAAACGTACTCCGTCTTGGGCCACGTATTTCGATAACCAGGAAATGATTGTTTGGATGCGTGATGCCCTTATTTTCGGGAGAGACATGTTGTCAACTTGGAGAGTTATCGAGAAAGCGGCAAATTCACGAGAACCAGCTGCCATCCGTGATTCAGGGAAGCTCTCGCCGCTTGGTAAAGAGATGGCGACTGGATTGCAGGAGGTTCTGTTTGAGCTCACGCGATGGCTACGTCTGACAGACGAGGAGCTTCTACATCAGTCATTCGCTTTACTGACATCGATTATGGCTTGCTTCCGCGATGCTGGTTTATCACCAACGGATGAGACGACAAGACGACTCCGAAAATTCATCGAATCTGCCCGACAGAAAAAGTCCGACCCGAGTCAAATGAACAGCCGTCTGGATCCAACGAGATTGTTGACCCTCGAGGCGGCTCTCGACGACTTTGAGGATGTCGTCGAGATCATCTCACCATCGACTGCACCTGTGCCACCGCTCCGTGTCAAGGAACCGTCAATACCCGCCAAAGACAAAGCCAAGGAACAGCGATACGTTATGACTTCCTCTAAATCGAAACCCGTAGGTCCAACGGCACGCGGTTCATCAACATCTATCAAGTCCCACTTTTTCTCTGAACGTGATCAATACAAGATTGATGCTGATCTCTCTCTTCCTACGTTCCGTAAATCATCTAAAATCATTGCTCCAGCAAAACCGTTGGCAGGGTCATCCCGTACTTTTGCATCGGGCCCCAAGTTTGAGGGTCATTCATCTGCCACAAAGTCTGATTCATCTAGTTCTGAATCGGAAAGTGACAGTGAGGATGATGGGCATCCTGGTGGATTGGCACGTCTCGCAGAGCTGCAACGGTCGCCAAAAATCAAAAAACCTTTAGAACGTCGACAGATAATGACTATGGATATTCCAATCCAGAGAAATGCTATGCAAGAGCGCCTTGCACGTCGGGACGAGATACGTAACGCCGCCATTAGGTTGAATCCGCCAATTGGGGAACTCTACAAAGCAGTTTTATCCTGGGACTATTCACACACTGGTCCTTACCCTCCAGGCCCAAAGGTCAACTATTCTATTGTCCCAGTCACTTTCACCACGTATGATGATTATCGGAGAGCTTGGGAGCCCCTCCTACTGTTGGACATATGGGCGCAGGTTCATGCGTCAAAACAGGAAGAACAGCAAGTATACGACATTAAGGTCAACTCTCGTCAATTTTCTGACCAGTGGCTTGACATCGATATATCCTTTACTGGAAGCACCAAGAAAGACTGGTACTTATCTGACACAGATCTCGTACTCCTAAAACACGAAAGTTCACAGAAGCTCGTTATGGCGAAAACCATCAGTTTCAAGACAACTCCTTTCGGACCTCAACAAGGAACACAGGCTTCGGTCCGTTGTTTGGCAAAAAATGATCCTGGTTTACAGATGAATACAACCTGGAAACTGAGCAAGATCATGAAGTAAGTTTCTCCTTCACCTTGTTCCATGAGTTGTTTAACAGTATCAAGTTTGACAACGGTTCAACGCGAGTACGCCAGCCTAGTGGCTGTTCCGTATTATGATCACTTCAGCACCATCCTCAATCCACGTCTTCCAAACCTTCCGGAACTCAAGGAAAAGGACGTTCATGAAATTATGACAACCTACCGAGTCAATGAACCTCAAGCCAAGGCCATTATGACTTCTCTTCGCTCTGATGGTTTCGTTCTCATTCAAGGGTATACTCACTTTTCTTCCATGCTTGAGCTTGATTGATGCTGCTTTTAGACCTCCTGGTACGGGTAAAACATCGACAATATGCAGCCTCATAGCAGCCTCGTTATCGGCTAGGAAACCCCAAATTGTTGTTGGCGGGCGTGGTGGTCCTGCAGCCAAAGCTCCGACTAAGATTCTTCTTTGTGCGCCCAGTAATGCCGCGATCGACGAAATAGCTGCACGAATACACTCTGGCAAATTTGGCGGGAAACTCCCTGGTTCCATCAAAGTGGTCCGTATTGGAGCGAAGCAGTCAATGAATGCTAGCGTGCAAGAGATCTCTCTGGACAATCTTGTGGAAGCCAAGTTGGCAAATGATGCCGCCTCGTCTGGAAAGCCTCTTGATGCATCGGCCGAGATAGTTTCATTACAGCAGGAAATTGACACCCTTAAACTGCTCAAAACCAAGAAGGAGCAGGAGAAGGAAAATACCCATGATAATGGAGCACGAAGACAAGCACTGATGGACGAGATATTGCAATTGCGAAACCGACAAACGGGCCTTGTCAGGGAATTAAACCGTCGAAGGGACGAGAACAAGTCCAAGATGCGCGATCTCGATGCCAAACGCAGGACGTTTATGCTGGACGTGCTTCAGGATTCCGATGTCATATGCACCACCCTATCCGGAGCTGCAAATGACCTTCTCGGGCGCTTTGATTTTGAGATGGTCATAATCGATGAGGCAGCCCAATGCGTTGAATTAAGCTCGCTGATACCTCTCAAATATCGATCCAACCGTTGTATCATGGTTGGGGACCCTCAACAACTCCCCCCGACTGTCATATCTACAGAGGTATGTCATGTGTTCTGTGTATAGGGTTTTGTCCAACATTACGTCCTTGAAAGGCTTGCCGGTTCAAATACAATGAATCGCTGTTTGTCAGACTACAAAAACAGAGACCTGATACAGTCCATCTATTGAGGTGTTTGCAGCTTTTATCCCTCGAGAGTGTCCTCTTACCGTATCTTTCATTAGTATTCAATACCGCATGCATCCAGAAATCAGTCGCCTACCGAGTCGTGTATTCTATCAAGGCAAGCTACTTGACGGCCCCGACATGGATGTCAAGACCAAACAACCCTGGCATTCCAATCCAAAATTTGGGACATATCACTTTTACAATGTAGCCAAGGGTGTTGAAGAGTCCGACAACCGCACAAGCCTCAAGAACATGGCCGAATGCAACGTCGCCGTGGTGCTATATGCTCGACTTATCCAGGAATATCCCTCGATTGATTTTAGCTATCGCATCGGAGTTGTATCAATGTACCGAGCACAGATTTTTGAGCTCCGCAAGGCGTTCGAGGCGCGCTTTGGGACACAAGTGCTAGATATTGTGGACTTCAACACAGTGGATGGTTTTCAGGGCCAAGAAAAGGATATTATCATCCTTTCTTGTGTTCGATCTGGTGTGGGATTGCAGACCATTGGCTTTTTAACTGGTACGAGTCTCACCATCTTTAAAGATCTGCCATTCATTCACTTTAGATGTCCGACGCATGAATGTTGCTCTTACTCGAGCAAAGTCATCTCTGTTCATACTAGGAAATGCCTCGACCCTGGAACGAAGTGACGATACCTGGAGAAATATCGTTGCTGATGCTCGAACGAGGTCTTCCCTGATAACTGTAGGTCTATTTGCAAAGGTTGGGTGCTGATACAAGCTGATTTCAGGAAGGTGGACACAACATTTTTTACAACTTCATCAACAGCACACTCGGTTCCTCCTCCCACACCCACTAAGACTGCTAAAGCTATTCTTTCTGTGCCCGTGCCATCCGACCTAATGACACCACGCGATTTCAAGGTTGCTCAACAGATAAAAGGGCTGTCGAATGCTCAGCAGTCTGAAAGCATAATTTCCCAGCCAAGTTCAAATTCAATTAATGAATTGCCTCCCAGTGACTCACTGCTTCCCAATGATTTGACGCAAATTTCCCGAGCGGATCACCGTCAAGAATCACCATCCGTAAATCGTAAAAGACCAATTCAAAGTATTGAATCTTCCACGCAAGCACCTGATACTGAAGTTAACAAACCTCGGCCCCCTCCTCCCAAGCGCCCAAAACAAACAAGCATTTTCATACCAAGACCTAATAAAAAGGTGCGTCGGCTGTGGACGTTATCCTGCTGTTCTCTGATGTGATTCCAGCGGCCCCCCGACGACCCCGCCGGGGGGCCCTCGACCAACAAACGACGAATATGAAGGCATAGATCATCTAGAATACAATACCTATTAGACTACAGCTCAAGCTATACTGTACATAGTAGAATACTCATTATCAATAATATTAAACACACCGTCCAAACATACTGAGAAACTTCGCCGCCAAATTTACCTGGGCCAGCTAGGACTTGCGATATTACAACGAGTCCGTTGCACATCAGAATGTCTACGTGGGTACACATGATACTACTTTTGAGGGATATCCATCTTGACAGGAGGTAATTCCCAGCCATCCGGGCCAAAACGCGGAATTGTCATCATTACACCAGCCATGTTTTTTGTCGGTTTGGAAAACGTACAAAGGGAAGGTTCTCCCAGAGTTGAAAGCCACGCGGGGTTGATCACCGTCAAGCCTAGAGAATCAGGTTAACACGCGAAGCACGATGGTCAACCTGGGTACCTTTCAACCAAATGCGGCTCGTTCTGACAACTTCATTAAAGACCACATACTCCGGTGGTGACGCGTTTGCGAGGATTGATGAAGGGTGGATGAAAACATCTTCAGTGATTCCAAGCGCTCGGTAAGGTACGCCTTTCGAAGTCGCGTATTGTGCACTGGAAGACGATGGGTCAAGATGATCCTTGCGGATCGCGACTTGATCAATAAATCCGGCCGTCAGAAGCTGACGGAGAACTTTGAGCTGAAAAGGGTTGAGTTAAGGTCTTTTGGCTCCAAGGCAACCCACCTGAAGAGCATTAGGTGGACTGATATTTGAGACAAGCCCGACATTGACTCCTGGAAAGTTCATCTGTACGACATTACTGATCTGTGCTCGCAATTTGTGGATTTCTTCCATCGCCTAGTGAAATTTGAGATAGGAAAGAGTCTAAGACAGGATTGTCACTTACCTTCGGTCTTACGAAATGCTCCGCACAAAACACATGACCGCCCCCAGCATACTCATATGCACCGACAACGGAGAGGATCTTGAATATGTCACTGGTGTTTTGACCTAGAGAGGCGTGTCTCTAATGTGTTGTCAATAGTCATTCATAGGTATACAAATTGACAAACTTACATGCTGGGACTCGAAGAAAGCTTTCCGGCGCAATCGTTGTGCCTCTTTGGCTTTCACGGTTGCACTGTTCAAATGAGATAGATCCTCAGATTCTAGATCGTCTTGGTCGTTTTCGGCGGCAAGTCCCTCATCGTGCAAGAATGGATCTCCTACGGATAAGGCGGATACTATAGCAATGACGTATGGAAGACAACCATGCTGTTGCCCATTCACCAACATCCGAGAAAATCTTGGTGACAGGGGGAACAACGACATCGTCTTTCCAAGATCTGTTATTTGGCCGCCAGTGATGTCACTGAAACCGATTCTCGAAGGACTTAGTGCGCCTAGGTGGGTCAGGACTTTCTCTGCGGTGTGAAGTGCAGAACGTTCTGGGGATGTGGGGAAAGGGAAGTTTATAACCGCATCAATGTGCATGCTCTTCATTTGCAGGACTACGCCTTCAATCGGCATCCGATTGATTTCTGGGAGCGAAAATTGATCGAAGTAGTGTTCGTACAGCGCAGAAGAGTAGAGTCGATAACAGTGACCAGGTCCTGTGCGTCCAGCACGTCCAGCACGCTGCGCAGCGGATGCTTTAGAGATCCAGTTGACAATAAACGCTTGAATACCATTCTTGACGTCATATCTGCGCTGAAAAGGGCCTGTCAGTTGATATATCTCGAAAGAAGTATGATTTATCAACCTCCTTGGCTCGCCCACAATCAACGACATAGCGGATGTTGGGAATCGTAAGAGACGTTTCGGCAACATTAGTAGAGACAACCACGAGACGTGATCCGGGTGGCGGTGGTTCAAAAACACGCATCTGCTTTTCACTTGGAAGGAGAGAGTATAGAGGAACAACATGCATAGGAACTGAAGGGGAATTGTCAAGTCACATAATCTGGCAGAGAAGGGTAGTTTTACCATCGAAGCCATCATCGTCGAGGCCTAATTCTTTATTGAGTTCATTCTCACCGTCACTATCCAAAGCATCTGGGTCGTCGTCTTCTAGTCCATCATCAACGTCAAGCGCAAAATCACTGCGACCACTTTCTCCCAAGTCAAAGTCTTCCGCCTCAACGTCCGCTGCACGACGATAATTAAGAGGCGGACAGGTCAATCAGATGAGCACTTGCCGTGTGCAGGGCCGACTGTTTCAGTCTTGGACGTGGAGTTCTCGTCATTCTGACTCAAGGAAGTGGCCAGAACCCTTCTTTTCCGTTTTTCCTCAATCGCCTTCAGTCCAAACTTCGCCTCGAGTTTCCGACACACGCCAGTAATCTCGTTCTGACCTGTCAAGAAGATAAGAATACCACCCGGAGGTAGACGAGTGTGAATTTTCGTGGTCTTCTTTATAGCTTCTGTCACATAGTCCGATGCTGTCCGACGACTGAAGTGGATCGTCACTGGATATTGGCGCGCTGCGACATTAATAACAGGAGGAGGGATAGGAAACAATGTCTTGTTTTCGGCGAAGTCACTGACTCGTAGGGTCGCAGACATGATGATTAGACGCAAGGGCTGTCAGACGTTAAACAAAAAATTTGCGCGATTGAACCAAAAAATTACCTTTGCGCCTTCCTTTCCCTCTTTCCACATCGTCTCTCGCAACTTGAGAACACGACTGAGGACCCCGATCAGGATATCGGTATTGATACTCCTCTCATGAGCCTCATCAATAATGATAACTGAATACTTAGTTAGCAAGAAATCAGTCGCAAGCTCCCTTAGCAAAACGCCGTCGGTCATGAACTTGATAGAGGTGGAAGGGGAGACAGTCGCATCATAGCGGATCTGATACGACACACGGGATGAAGTAAGGGAAAGTTCGTGAGCCACACGGGCAGCCATAGACATCGCAGCAACTCGACGTGGTTGGGTAATTCCAATCATCCCAGGATTATCTGGGGAAAACGTCAATTAAAACCAACAATGAGATGAAAAACAGATGGCAAGCGTACCGCTGTCAGGCGTGCCAAAACCAGCTTCATACAGGAACTGGGGAACTTGGGTCGTCTTGCCGCTACCGGTCTCACCACAGATTATAACGACAGGATTCAGCAAGATGGCCTCCATGATGGACTGCTCCTCTGTGACAATAGGGAGAAGAATTCTCGCCTCTTCGACATCGGGAGGGCGGCTAACCGCGATGGCCTTGACCTTCAAACTCGATTTTGTGACGCCTTGCTTTTCTAACATCTGCGCGAACACCGTGTCAGGTAACTTGAGGTCTCTGCCAAGAGGCCCACGCATTTCTACGGGCTTGGAAGGATCGTCGATTTTCCGTTTCTTTTTTGGTGGGGGTGGAAGGTCAGGAGCCTCAGCTGGTGGCTGCTCTGGTATTGGTTGAATATAGCTCTTGACTGCTCCAAGTTGCTTGACAGCCCAATCTTTGAAACGTTTACGGGGCTGAGGTGGTTCATCCTCATCCATTGGGCTCGCTTCTCCGCCCTCCTCGTCCTCCCTTTCTTCCTCCTGGCTTTCTTCAGACGAGCTGCTTCTAGAGGCTTCCGATTGCTCCTGTCTCTCGTCTCCAGAGGAATCATTTGCAGAGTCAGAACTATCGAAGGAAGTATCTGACATTCCGTTATCAATCGGACCTGTCGGAATACGCCTGTTTTTCCATCTGCTGAATGTGATCTAGTATATATTAGAAACCCGTTCAGGAAAAAGGAGCAAAAGTCGCACCTTGCTTTTCTGCCTTACTTTGGGTGCCATCACGGTCCCATCAGGGTTTCTCCTGAGGGCACTACCAGTCGCAGAAGATGTAGGAGGAGCGGGCGGCTCCGTAGAAACTCCAACGACCGTAGCAGTCGACCCTTTGATCGAAGAATCTTCCGACTCTTTCACTTGTCCTGTATTTGAAGATGATTTTATTTCCTCCCCTCCAGGAAGTGGCCTCTCCTCTTCCGAGTCGGTGCCACCGTCATTGGCATCTACCACGGTATATGTGTCCCCCCTTCGTTTACGTTTTCCTAGGTGACCATCAAGTGCACGTCGAACCTGTTTATCTTCCAGTCGCTCAAGTCGTTCCTGGTGTGTAGACGTTTTTCCAGTACCCAAAGATGAGGAGGTCTGTAAATGTAGAGACGACGGAATCTCTGCTTGTGTCTGACTGAGAAACGTCAAAAAGAAATAACAGTAAGAAGGATGGGTACGTACGCTAATTTCTCAAACAGAAGTACTCGCTCCTCTTTTTTGAGCTTTTTGTCCTATTACATAGATTATAACCAGCGATCCATGTAATGAGACTCGAGTCGAACATACAATGTATTTCTCAAGTCTCTTCTTCTTCTTACTAGACCATTTGGAACCAGATTGTACGAGGAGCTACAACAGATATCAATCCCCAAAACCTTCCAATCATGCTATGACACACCTCTTGCCTGAGTCTTTCTCTCCTTTCCTGATCTTTGAATTCCTTAGGCTTCAAGGCAAGAATATCAGCGTTTGAGTCGACTTGAACGGCTTCAGGCTCGCCCTCAATTTTTCGGATCCGTTTTTGTTTTCCCTTTTTCCTTGATCCTGATTGTCTGGCGCGCTTTATCCTTTGAGCATGATCCATAGCCGATGGGTTCCAACTAAAGAAGGTTGTCGACGGTGACTTTCGTCAAGACTGGAATTCAAAATTATGCCACACGTGCCAGAATTTGATGATCACATGATAAGTGTGATTGATATTGTTGACGTGTGTCAATGTGGCAAACATCGACCGTCCTGACTCCAATTGTCAAATTGAAACTCCAACCTTTTACCGTAACCACGAGGGTCTTGCTCAACCCTACTGCATACGTGTCTTTCATTTTAAGACTCTTGACAGAATGCAAGGCATGAACTCGTTGCCTGTGGACGACGACATCATAGACTATATATTGGCCTCTCTACCTAACTACTCGACGCTTCGAGCAACCATACTGTCATCCAAGTCCTTGTATAATGTTTATAAGGCGCATCCTACATCAATTATTCGCGCTATCTCTTACAACATCATTGGGCCATCCTTGCCTCAAGCTATGAGGCTACTTCGTTACAAAGCCCTCACTACGGATCCTGATGCATCAGATCAGACAAGCACGCAGACAACTTCCCAGATAAAACCATGGTCAGAAGATGATAACATAGGTTCAATAACTGGTGAAGAGTGTTGCCAGTTGGCAAAGGACGCCACATTAGTCAAAGCCCTTGAAGACCTCTTTAGTTTCAGGCAAGTTGTCTCTGATTCAAACAAATCCGGCTGAATGACCTAATCCCTCCTCTATTTGTGGCCAGACATAAAGACCGCACCTCTCGCGTCAGTGTCCTGACCTCCATGGAATCTTTACGTTTCCGAAGGGCAATGTATCGCCTAATGCTGGTCGCCAAAATTTTTCCAGTAGATAACTACGAAGACGAAGACGAAGAAGATGAAGCTTTCGATCCGGCTGAAGTGGAACGTGATAGGCTTTTACGGAAGAAGCTGTTGGATGACTTTCCCACATCTGAATTATTCGAGCTGCAGAGTGCTTCGTTATTTCTGATTGAGATTGCCAAGGGAATCCGTGCGGGAGAGAACGGGCAACGTCCGTTTTTTTACCAAAATTTCCGTCTTTTTTTTAGATTGATCACCGTCATACTTAACAGCTGAGGAGATGTTTGGAGATGTGGTACTAGCACGTGGTCCAGCGCTGGTACTGCAGGCGTATCAATTCATAACGACTGGCGATTTGGTTGGATATCTGGAAATCGTCCCACCTTCCCTCGTGAGCTATCTCTCCAATCCACTCGAGAGGATTTTGGAGGAACGCAAGACAAAACCTCCCGACAATTCTAGTCACTGGTCATCCTTACTCGACGATGTTCGAGGGGGAAACGATATGTGCAAGTTTCCTTTTATCTTTGGTTGTGGTATATCTTCACACGATTAGACAGGTGACAAATGTGGCACCATTTGCGGTCTAGAATTATGGAACGAGTCAAGTGAGTTACGTCCAAACGTTGTGACCTTTCGGACAAAATATAAATTATTAGGTTGGGACGATCTACGGCGTTTCTCCATCTCTCTTGGATTATGTGGTATCGTAGGACTCGTCAAGGGCCACCTTATTGCCAACATTGTTGAAGGCAGTAGTCTACGGAATGAACTCCTTGAAGCGCATTCATCGCCAACGTCTACAAATCTTTTAGAACAAATGCACCAGGTCAAAACCCCTCCCTGGGATACTTGGAATAATGGCGATTGGCTGTGCGAACCATGCATCGTGGAACTGTTCCAAGCTCATCTTCACCTTTGGCTTCTGGAAAGGAAACGAGAGAGTAAGTCTTGGCTCATGCGCTTTCCCCTTTCATATATCTAATGTCTCTTTCAGAAGGAGACGAAATCAAGGAAGACTGCTGGTGAGTATCCAGACGTCTGCAAGGTTTATCTTCGTGGCTGATATCAATAAATAGGTATGGATATAACTGTCGGACGCAGAGACATAGCGTTCATCATGCAGGTCGCCTCAACGTATGTCAATCTCTTGGTTGTGGTGTATTTTTTCTGATTGAATAATGCATCAGCATCTCTGCGAACCTACGCGGTGAATCCTGAATTGGCAGGAAAGAAGTTATCTACTATGTTTTTATCCATTCCAATTTATGTAATTTATTTCATTAAGCTGTTGGCATGTCACGGAGCGTATTCAGCATACTTACCAAGTAGTACCTTTCCACACGTTCTGACTTGAATTTTCTACTTAAGAGCGAGCTCGATTGGGGCCGTGTACACGTGACAAACGCGTCCTGTCACAAAAATTATGCGTCACGAAATTGGTTGATTCGAGTCCACAACTGGCAGTACTTTTGATATCGGAGGCACTATACATGTCTCAAGCGGACGATGATTCGACGTTTTTTGAACGCGAACGCGACAGGCTTGCGCGCGATATTACGACTGTCAGTATCCTTGCGGTTTGACAAGCCACTCGGACATGGTCTTATCGATTCAAACAGGGCTTCGAGGAACTCCTGTCGTCCACGAATGTATTGAATCGCAAGCTTGAAGAGGTGCTAGGAATGACTAAGGAGTACGATACGATCGCCGAGCTATGGCAGAGCTTCTATCGACTTATGCGAGGGCCCATCACGGAAGAAGACGACGGCCGTGAGGAGAAGACGACCGGTTTGCCAGGGACGGGAGGACATATAGTTGCTATGAAGCAAAGTAAAGGATCACACAATGAGGTGCGTCGGGTGATAAACCAGAAGAATGCCTATTTACAACATATTTGGATACACGAAGGATGCCACAGACGGGATACAACAACTGAGATGATGTATTGTACGTATCGATGCGAAAACACAGAAAGGATCGAGAGTAAGCGTTTTACACGTCGGCCC
This sequence comes from Termitomyces sp. Mi166#008, assembly GCA_018857285.1. NCBI lineage: Eukaryota > Fungi > Basidiomycota > Agaricomycetes > Agaricales > Lyophyllaceae > Termitomyces > Termitomyces sp. Mi166#008. The sequence goes on from JABAKA010000003.1 coordinate 39,610, forward strand.
ATTGTGCCACCTGCGTAAGAAAATCAGAACTGGATGATCATTCATGACATTGAACTCAGCCTACCCAGGAGAAACCGTTGAACTCGGCTTGGTCTCGAGTAGATAACTGTCCGTGCACTGGAGTAAGGGTAGGTTTCTCGCGCGTGAACTCTTCGTCGAAGTTACTGGTATCAGCGCTTCCATTCTAAAACATTCTTCAGCCAAGGAAAGCGCATACGGTGATAAAGTCACTTACAATTGTGGGGAAGTAAGGTGGAGGGATGCGCTTGTGGAGAACATCGTCGAAGTTGACATCCTTGAAGAATGGCTGGCGTTTAATCTCTTCAGCATCCTCTTTACTCGATCCAAGACGACGTGAAGGATCGCGCGTCAACAGCTGTAAAAACATTGATGTGAATAGATAAGAAGTACAAAGACAAAGAACTCACCTTCTGCAAAATTGAAACGGCGTCTCTTGGCATGGTAATAGGATAGAGGGGCTCGTCCTCCAAGATGGCATCGAAAATTTCATCTTCGTCATCACCACGGAACGGAGACTGGCCTAACAACATTTCGTATGTAAGCACACCAAAAGCCCACCAATCTACCGCACGTCCATAGCGTTGCTCCAAAAGAATCTGTTCAGATCGTTAGAGTCAAAAAGTAATAAGGAAAGTTTTGTAACATACTTCGGGCGCCATGAACTCAGGGGTTCCGCAGAAGGTACTCGTCGTACTGCCATACCACATATCCTCTTTGCAGAGACCATAATCGGCAACTTTCACATGACCATCTAGAGTCAAAAGGATATTGTCAAGTTTAAGATCACTATTGAAGACATGAGAACTCTGTTCGTGACAACACATGATCTGGACTGACCGATATATGATTCCATTGGCATGGAAATACTCCAGAGCGAGGAGCACCTCTGAAGCATAAAACTTAGCTTGTCGAAGAGAGAATTGCTTTCGCTGGATGTGCAGCATGAGATCACCGCCACTAACGTATTCCATCACGAAGTAGATACGGGTCTCAGTCTGGAAGCAAGAATGCAAACCGAGCAGGAACGGGTGGCGCTCCCTCGCAGCAGCCAGAAAAACCCTTTTCTCCGAGCGAGTACTGGAGAAGTAGTTAGAAGTGGACTAGGGTAAACAAACTGCTGTCTCGAACCTCTCCACTTCGTCATTATCAATGATGAACTCTTTCTTCAGGACTTTAATGGCATAAAGACCATTCGTCATCTTCTCCTCCGCCAACATGACCTTGCCAAAATTTCCCTTGCCGAGAACGGCGAGGAAGTTGAAATCATTGAGAGTGACTTTCCTTGGCGGGCGAGCAAGCTGTTGCTGTTGTGGTTGCTGCTGTTGGAGTTGGAGTTGCTGTTGTGACAAGGGCTGTGGCGCCAAATGCTGCTGTGGGGCTGGTTGTCGGATAGGTGCGACTTCCTGCGGTGGTCGTTTCGGCGAAGTAGGCAAGGGTACGCGGTCAACAGGACGCTGCATTTGGACGGGGCTACCCATGCCAGGCTGCTTGGGTGGTGCCGGAGGAACCTGTACTTGAGGTCGCGGAGCCTACGAGGCACTGATCAGTTTTTTTTCAAGTTGAAGGTTGCAAGAACATACTGGATACCCAGGTTGCTGGGCATAGCCATCATAACCTGCTGGAGCTGGAGGTCCTTGTTCATATGGGCCTTGAGGTCGCCCATCCGGTGGGTAACCAGGTCCGGGTATGGGAACACGAGCTCCCGCAGGCGGTCGAACATTGGAAGGCGAGGGCTGCATATAAGGGGGAGTCTGATATTGCTGAGGGGGTAACTGAGGAGGTTGCTGTGGGGGCGAGAACGGTTGCTGCGATGGATGCTGGTACTGATACCTATCTTGAGGAGGCATACGGCCATAGGAATCAGACTGAGAAGGAAGAGAAGGAATGACTGGCTCTGGTCCGGAGAGCTTCATGCGGTCCATTTGTGAATCGATAGATGGGGAAGCCGCATGGTGATCAGATTGTTGACGGCCAGGTGGACGAACCACTGCCGGTTTGTCTGCGCGCAACCTGTTAATATCCCGCCAATTACGAAGTAATTCGTTTGCCGTCTCCATTGACATTCCACAAAAGTCGGGAACCAAGTGAGCGCAATTCGCATGACAAGTGATGCCACACTCGGAGCATTTGCGAGCATTCTTACGACCCAGAGGTAGCATGTAGCCGCAATGGCAACACCAGTTGGTGCCAATGTTGGTAAGAGGTTCAAACCGATGAGGAATGCGATGGTTGATCTTCTCCTCGTCGCCCTCCTGTCATTAAAATTAGACAATCAATTGAAGGGATCGAAGAAATACATACCCCAGTATTAGATTTAGATATACATTTGGTGACAACTTTTTCGTAACATTTTTTGTGGCAGGTATAACGACAATCCTCGCATTGATATCCAAGTGCATTGAGAAGGAAGTCGCCGCAGAAGGCACATAACATGAGTTGATAGAACTGTTGTTGAACAAACTTGTGGCCGTTCATTACATGAACTTCGCCCTTGCGTTTCCGAACAGCACCCTGTCGGCCAAGACCGCCCAATGGCGCATCCAGGGGGCGCTTGCGAACGTTCTCTTTGACTAGAAAACTGTGATGAGCGAGTATCATCAAGGAAGATCATGGTATCTTACTGAAGTTCAAACGGAGCGCGATAGCTCCAGCGGGTTCGACGGAGAACCAAGCGTCGATTCCATCAGTTGTTGCAGGTCCTAGAGATATCGAACCACCACCCGAAGCGCCACCGAATCCTCCTCCAAGAGGAGCATTGAAGTCACCGGATGGTGGATGTCCGTGACCTGGATGTCCGTCCCCGTGCATCGCACCAGCAGTGACCCATCCGCCTTGCCCGCTCTCCATTCCCACCTTTTGCCGACGAAGAGCTTCGACTAGATCGTGTATTCGGATCCACAACAGGCCAATGGGGACAGCATTGGAATCGCCAGCCTGTTTGTCAGAGACAACGATTTCGACTTCATTGGCCTTGTCAACAGTAATTTCAAAGTCTTCGTTCCAGCGATCAGTTCGGGAGGGGTGCGACTTAGCTAGTTGTGTGCCTTCGACTTTGAGTGAGACGAATGTTTCCAAAGCCTGTTTCGAGGATGAACGTATGCGTCCAAAGGAAGGAATGGGCGCATGATCAAGCTCCCGCGCACCCTTGACAGTGACTTGGAGAATACCAGACAACGGCTTGGAGCGTATATTTTCCTTGCGTTCACCATCAGGTCCAGCGGGTCCGTCTTTAACAAGCAGCGAAGATCAGACAAAAAAGTATAAGGCATTCGTTCTTGTTACAATACACACCCGTTTCATCATCATCCGCCAGATCGTCCAGAATGTGCAAGTTCTTGTAACGTTTGAGGGCCGTTTGTAAAAGTTGTATCTTCTTTTCGCTTTCAATTTTCTTGCTTTCCGCGTCAGCTCTCGATTTCTTATCGCCATCCGCCTGATAAAGTTTGGCCATCTTGTCTATGCCCTTCTTATATTGCAGCTCTACTTGGAGTTTGAACTCGAGTTGATGAAGCATCTTGGATATCTTGGCCGGCGTGATTGAAGTGTCGGCTTTGATCAAATCGAGTTTGGTATATTGCTTGGGCTTGGGTGGACCAAATTGAGGAGAGCGAACTCCAGAAAACCCTTGTCCCGCAGGGTCACTTGGTCGTCCGCGGTTGGAAGGATCGTAATCTTTTAAGGGTATCTGTGTCGGTAGGTAGATCATATTGAACAGCTGTACATCCAATATATTCTATTGATACACACTTGAGGTGACGATGAACCTTGTTGTCGTTGATCTTGTTGCGATAGTTGAAGCTTGCGAGCCTGCAGTTCCCGGAGCGTGTCCTGAAAGTACGACAAGGATCGTTCGGACTCTCTGAACTTTGCCTCATTGCGTCGCAGGACATCCTGATTGGTGGTGGCCTGGCGCATAAGTTGTATTCCCTCTAAGATCTTGCGCTCTGTCGCAATGTGCTTGTAGACCTCCTGGATCTTCTGGTCCAGCTCCTAGATAAGCAGAAATCAATTGAACCAGCATCCAAAAGGCTTTGAAAGGATTATAAGACGTACCATGGCTGCCATTGTGGAGAGAGGGTTGCTGCTGGGAGCACAAGAGGCGATGGCAGTGGGGAATGCGCAATGAACTGTGGAATCAGAATCTGGTGGCTGTTAACTCATGATTATTGGGGCTGTGGCACCCAAATTTGAAATTTTTTATCTTTCGGCTATGTCTATATATGGAGATATCAGAAATCTCTGTATTGTTGTTCACTTGTTACAAGTTGCCCACAACAAAGAGCTTGTGCCAGCATGCCATCTATCGTATGTCGGTCAAGGATACGGGCGGTGTCTGATCACTGTAGCCTGTCTCTTGGTGTCCGACATCATCTTCGTGCTGGCGACTCTTCTCGTTCCATCCGTAGGCCAAAAGAAACACGGTTTCCAGACAATGTCGACGTGTTGCTCACCTCTAATTTGGTCATCACACTTTCTGGGGATCTAGATGGCGAAGGTATCTCTGCTGAGGAAATGTACGCGTCTGAACTGGCCCAGAACATCGTGGACTACCTTCAGCTGGTAATATGCGGTCCTCTGCTCTAGTCCGTTCTGCTCAACAACAGAACGCGCAGAATGCAAAAGAACTTGGTCTGAACTGTGTTTCAAAATTGAAGCTCAACGAAAGCTCAGGAGTTCTCGAATGTCTGCCGTTTCCATCCTTCAATCTACCTTCGCGCTTTCTGATCTCGTATCTGTCCAGTTGTTCTGACGTCGTCGCGTCAATACCCTGCAGATCCAGAGATCCTCCCCGTTCATGTCTTATTGGTCGCCATCGATCTGTGCTATTCCTGGCGAACTCCCGACAGCTCTCAGACCAAGCACGACCGGGCCAGCCATCCTTTTAATGAGAGATTGTCGCTTCCTTACAAAACGGTCTTAGACAATGTCGTTAGGCGTTTCGTGACCTGGCAGTTGGTAAAGTAAATGGGTTGTCTTCTCAGACTCGACTTTTTTCGTTTATTTCAGATTCACAGGCGCTACCCACTTATATTTGGACCTTGGCGCCAGGTATATATGCATATTCCAATGCGAGTGGCTTGCAAGCTTATCAAGTTGATCATCTTTGTGTTTGCCGTCGACTCATCCTGGCCAGCAACTCGACACAGATTCAGTCTACTTCCGGGAAGCAGCGAGCTCCTTACTCAGAATGATACGAAGATCTCCTAACGAGGAATTTCGCTCGAAGTGTAAAGGCCTCATCAAGGTCTCTTGATCTTGACCTTCACAACCTCATATGTAACATATTACACTTGTTGCAGATCATTCGTGCTCGACGGGTTGATGCTCAGAGGAATGCTGCTCGATCTCTCTCGGAGTATCTATGCGTGGGTGATGATGAGGAGAGTCCCATGTCGGACATCACCGACGAAGATGTCCTTTGTTATGCTCTGGAGAGGATCTATCGCGATGGGATGTCCCGACCGCAATTTAAGGTCTGAAACCTATTTAGTTTATCTGGTTGATCGATCTACTCTGGGCATGAACTCTGACAAGTCTGGATTTCCTTTTGTGTAGGGAGTGGCAAGTATACCCAGTACAACGGACCGTGCAGATGACGAAGATCTTGCTTCCAGTCAGGCTGATTATTCGCAAGGTCGTAGCAGCATGCATTTCCCTGAGAGTTCCCTATGGGATGAGGCAGTGAAGGATGGTTTATTGCCGGCATTTCCTTCAAATCCTTCGGCCTCTGGTCTTCTGGAGTTTCGCTCTGACGGCGGAAACGACTTTCCAATTGACGTGGACTTTGATCATGATCAAGACATCCTAGAAGAAGATGAAAACTGGAACAATCACGATTTACCTATTTCGGAATCTTTTCACGAGTTCAATTTTGCGGGACCATCTTTTCAACCTGAGTTCGAAACCGATCCACACGCTACTGCCTTAACCCTCGTTCAGGAAACGGATTGTTCTACTTTGTCATCAGTACTCGACTTGGACGACTCAGATGATGAGACTAGTTTCGATAGTTCTCAAGAGATCTCACAGTATGAAAATATCGGCTTCGACGATTTCGCTTTTGGGACTATTTTCCGCCTTCCGGATGGTCACGTTGTTCACAACGAAAGTTTGTCCGACCAAGATTCACAGGACCGTGTTCCGCATAACCTTGGCATGAAGGGTGGGTCTCAAACTTCCTCGCTTTTGCCGTCGATCTCCGGGCCTTTGTCAAATTGGAAAAGTAACTCAATGGAGAAAACGCACTTAAGCGAGCCGGGGAGCAATGAAGAAGACGATTTAAGCATTTTTCCTCTAGAAGAGACGAACGAATTCAGTCCTCGAGAACCGACTGACGAGGACGATCTAGAACTCGGTTTCTTATCCGATAGCACCGACTCCAATCATATGGATATATCCTTCGAGTTAGTTCACAAAGTTTTCGATAACGATGGGGATTCGGTGGGCGTAGTGGCGGGGCCTCCCCCTTCAGAGACAACGTTTTCTCACCACCATACAAACCTAAATATCACATGGCCTTCACAAGAGGGACACGAGCGTAGGATGAGACCTGGCTTTGAAGATAGTGATGAAGAGTTATGGAATGTTGAGGCTCGCGGAGGCGAATCTGAACCGTGTGCTGGTAGCGACGGAAGATTTCTCATGATGGAACTTGACAATTTGATTTCTTAGACGCCGGAGTATATACATAATCGTCCCATTACTTTGGAGACGATACACAGGGGGTCGTTGTGGCTGCCGTTAGGATGAATGTGTGGGGACGAACTCCAAGGCTATATCCGTGCAATTGAGACTCCGCTATAACCCCGCAACTATAGTATGGAAATGACGAATATCTACTCGCACTACTACGAAGTCATCACCGTTTTTAAGTCCACTCTTTACCTTTATCTTCTAGTGGCTTATTTTTCTCTTCGCTAATCTGGCCGTCATGCTTCCCTACCAGCGTAATAAGATCGATATCAGTGTTCGTGCAGGTTCTCATCGTTTGCCTCATGATCCTGATTGTATCGATCCTCCCTCTAGAAATTGAGTCCGCAGGAACAACAGCTATTCGCGAAGTATGGGAAACTTCCTACACATAAGAATGTCCTCATGAAAATGCAAAAGGTGAGTTGAATGTCAATGCCACCAACGTCATCGCCTGAATTTCGTAAACACAGGAGCGCAAATACTTCGACTCTGGTGACTATGCTCTTTCCAAAGCCGGTGTTGCACCACAAACCACAGTCGGTACCGCAATCCCCAATCCTGAGAAGTGAGTATAGATCCGGTGTCCTGCAGTGGCTGTGTACTCATACAACGTCTTTAGTATCCCCCATGCATCTCCCGGCAATGGCCACTCTAATAACGGTCACCAAGGCCTCTCCACCTCTCCCACGAGCTCGACAAGCCCAGTGAACAAAGAAAGTGGCCTTGCGCACGACCAGAGCAATGACGACACCTCTGAGGAGCCGCAAGCTCGCCAAGCGACACCGTCTGACGACGTCAAAGATTAATTGGCCCCTAACTTGCCGTGTTTCTTCATGCACCTTTATACATTGTACCCTATGGCATCGGTCGACCTCGACCTCCTTTTCTGCCGCCCGCATCTCATCGATTTCTGCCTCGATTACCAGCGACAAAGCATCCATCTCACAAACGGCCATTACTATACGTTTATGACATCTTTTGTCGGAATCTGCTATGTGTATTATTACCTTGTCATGATCTGGCCGAGGGCTTAGAGTAGCAGGGGTAGTAGCGCAGAGAGTGTGCTTATAGCTACAAGTTCTTTGTCATCTGCCTTGGGTCTTTGAAATTGGCTTCACCCCTTGCCCTATGATATGGGTTTCAGGACTAATTATAAATGTTAAAAGAAACCTTATTTCTAAAATTGTTATGTCACAACCACGTGAGTCGCTTTTGTGACTGACGCGTTTGCTCAGGCTGGCAAGGTTCCTGTCGACAACCACATCGCAGTCTATTCTCCCACCCATATTGTGCAGATGCCAGCGGCGACCAGAGAAGAGGTGACGAGAGTTTTTGGAGACCTTGCTGGGTCAGATGATAAACTGCTTGAAGAATGTACGTGTCCATGTCCAGAATTACCCAAATCTCTGCTTCACAAGCAATAGGCACGTCAATATGTCAGATATACAATCTATCTGCTAAGACCCTTTTGTACAAGTGGGAAGCGTTGAACTTTAGCTCGTCTGCGACGCGTTCAGAGATATCTGCATTCACGATGGACTCTATTGTCGCACTCAAAGCCCAGATACAACGCGACAACGCGAAAGAGAACGCGAAGCGGCCACAACATAGGACAATTGGTGCTTCGAACACCGCTATTGTCAATCGATCACGCCTTCCAGGTTATGTCGCCAAGACTGCAGCCGTACTACAAAAGCCAACGGTCACGCAAGTCAAGTTTGAGGAAGGATTTGGAGTGCCTGGGTCAAGCACAAGTACCAGCGTCATCTTCAAAGGGCCGGAAAATGACCCTTCATCGCGAAAAGCTCGTTCATGTATATCTCTTTACTTTCTGTTCAGCAAGGCTGGTTTAACGCCACTACATAGATCGATACATGTATGAAAAGATACTCGAGCGAAGTGAAGGTGTAGTCGATTCCTCCTGTTGACGATCCCCTCTGACTTAGGTTTCTTGTACAGCCCTTGATGACCGGATAGAAGAATTTTCAGAGTTGATAAAAGAACACTATAACGTCGCAGAAATTGGCGATCCTGCGTCAGGAACTGATGTATGTGCAATATATCATCGTTGTGTCCTCCTGACTTCATTATATTGTCAAGGACGACATTATAGTCGTTGGCCGTATAGTGCACGACTCTGATACTGCTGATAATGCACCACCAAGGCTTACAGAAACCTCAATAGCGCTTGAGGCATCGCGTGCTAACGGTGGTAAACGTGTTACTCTCCGACTCGACTCTTTCATCACCATACGTGGTGCAGCGCAAGGAGCTGCTAGTCTGGGCCTCTTCCCGGGCTCCATAGTCGCACTCAAGGGAAAGAATGGCGGAGGTAGTTGGTTCCTTGTGAAAGAGATTCTTTCGGTGGGTACGCATCCTCGGTCTGACTTTCCATCTGACAAGTCCATCCCAGCTTCCACCCCTTCAGCCTTCTGCGACGTCTCTCGGACTCCCACCTACCAAACCAGATCCGGAAGCCATAGACACTCCCTTCTCTATGTATATCGCTTGTGGACCCTACACCCTGGACCTTGATCTGTCGTACAAGCCATGGCATACACTGATGAAGACTTTAAAAGCCAACAAACCCACGGTTGTCCTCCTGGTCTGTTCTCGTGTATCTTCCGTTACAAAATTGTCGCTGATGATCAGTGACATAAGATGGGTCCGTTCATCGACGTTCAGCATCCGAAGATAAAAAATGGTGAAACTGATATGCTTCCTGCCGCCCTCTTTCGATCCTTGTTCATCGAGCCCCTAAGAACCTACCTGGACTCATCACCAGGGAGTATAGCCATTTTGATCCCAAGTATCAGGGACCTCATCAGCCGGCAAGCTGTATATCCTCAGGGAGAACTGGGTCTCGAGCTCATAGCCTCAGATCCTGTAAGACTGAGCCCTACTCAATTCATCAAGTTGCTGTCTAACATCGAGTGTTTCAGCGCATCCATCTACTACCAAATCCTGCTCGTTTCTCAATCAATGATATTACATTTGGTGTGACCAGTGTCGATGTCGTGTATCACCTTAAGAAGGAAGAACTCTCGATAAAAGGGACAGAAGCTGATCCTATCCCTACTGCCTCTCCCGATGATACTGGAACGGATGTGATGGCAAATACATGTCGTCAACTCCTTCAACAACGCAGGTACGTGTTTCTGCTATCGACCCAATCTGCTCAGAAATTGACGGGACTACACAGTTTCTATCCATTGTTCCCTGTGCCCTTTGACGTATCGCATGAGGTCAATCTTAGTGTAACGCACTTAGATGACCTTAGACTTGCAGATGGCACTAATCACGCTCCTGATGTGCTGATTTTGCCTAGTAGACTTAAACAGTTTTCAAAAGTTGGTCTCTTTCATTTCCGGTGGTATGAACATGGAGCTTATAATGTAACATCAGGTCGTACAAACTACGACGGCGATAAACCCTTCCTTTTTGTCTAAGGGCACGTTCGCCAAGTTGGATGTTGCAGCCAGAGGGGCTGTTACCTTCAGGGAGCGAATAAAGACTGAGATCGTAAAGCTCGAGGCTTGAGGAAGCTGGATTTTGACGGAGGCGATTTTACTGATTTTATATTGTAGGCTTTATGATAGATGAATCTTTACTCATTGGATCTTCGCGTGAATGCACCTTTACGCCAGGCGAGGTGCTCCGACAAAATTGAGATCCAGAAATATTTTTATTGCATATAGTTAGAGGCGCAACTTCAACTAATTGCAGAAAAGCGTTCCTATGAAGATGTCATCCTTCATATGGGCCTAAGTTAACGAGATTAAGTTCGTGAGTTTATAAAATAGCCTATGTAGAATCAGAACATACCCAGGTGATCGACGATGTTTCCTTCAAGAATGTTCGGGACCGTTTCATTTTGACAATCGGCGTCATCCGGATTGTCCTGGCCTTATATGAGCTATATCAGTATTAAATTCCTGATGCAACCTTCTCTAACGGAACGATTCACCTGCGCATGCAACTGCTTCGGTTTCGGAAAGGAGATGCTGTAGCAGTGAGATCAACGGCTGTTCTAAGCTACAAGAGAGAATGAACGGACTATTTCGCCCAGTGGATGAACGAAGCCCAGGAAACGTGGAGGGATAATGGGTACAAGATCCTAAGAAACGATATATCAGTGTCCCCCTGCCCGTTGGCTCGTGATTTCATTGTTCATACGTGTTTGTTATTCACGCGTTTGAAATCTGTGACCTGACATGCGGAATTATCCATTAGCTCAGAAAATATGACAACGCGATGGTCTGCACCAACTTTCGAATCAAAGAAGTCGGCGAATGCTTGGTTACCAACCCGGGGTGTTCCAAAGGTTGTCGATGACACCGCGACGTCTGCGGGAAGCTGAAGACGAAGGGAGAGTGCGGACAGCATCGCAAGAGCTCCTCCAAGCGAATGGCCAATCTAGATGCAATATCAAGGTTGCTTTAACATATATGGTCAGTGGCGAAGAGTTCTCACGGTGACGACGTTAGCACCAGTGTCGGCCAGCAACCGTTGAACTTCCGTAGTAATGGTCTTCGCGTTAATGGCATGCTGGTCACGGAAACCCGTGTGGACGGATACATTTTCAGGTACGCCAGGAAAGAGTGTGGAGTCAAGCGATCCACGGTGAATATTGAGGTCGGTGAGTACTGACTCCCTGGACAGCGATGGATTACGGAACTGTGGCGTCGACTTGAATGTTATGATGGCAACCTACAATTCAAGAGGATCGGTTCCCTCATGTGCCACTACTATAGAATTTTCTTGTGGCCAATGACCAACAAAGACTAAGGATAATAGTGAACCATCAAATCCATATCACGGGGATGACCATGCTCACAGAACTGTTCGGCGTTACCGTCTCCGCCGGTCAACGTAGGTTCAAATCCTGGAAGAGCATCGCATGCCTCTAAAAGACGGATTGAACGATGCTTTCATATGAAACCTAGCAACAATCGGTAAAACCGCAGATACTCACGTCCGCATTTCCAACCCTGAATCTTTTCCGGTTCACAATAAGCAGCCCGAGCAAATTGAGTGAAAGGAGCAAGGCTCTCAATCTGACTTGAGGAAAGAGCGGATGCTCGGCGCTGGAGTGCGGAGTATAGAGGCAGGGGTCCGGCATGGGCAATTGTGAGTATGAAAAAAGCCAGAACAGTCGGAACGAAAGTGACCATTATAGTCCGAAATTATCAATTGGGAAGGGATGAAGAAGTGTCAACAAGGATGACCAAACGACAGGGGAACGTCGTCAAGACGGGGACTGACTCGGGATGGACAAAAAGAGGGAAAAAGAAAGGAGAGAACATTGGCAAAATGTGCTGCAAATATAGGTAACAAGACGGCGAGATAGCCGTACTACGGGTTCGACGTTTTCATCAGGAGAGTAAAGATCGATGATGTGGTGTCCGAGACGCGTAATTGAGAAGCGACGCGCGGTGAAACATGTTAAGGTGGGGGTCGGTGACATTCAGTAATCAGTCTCGACGTTGTTGTCGTGATTGAAGGTGGTGATTTTCTTGTCATATACTGGGGCAAATTAGAATACCCAGAGAATGTTGCCGACCTCAAGTGCTGTTTCAGTCAAATTTCCGTAACAACTGTTGAAACGGCAGTCAAGTTTCCATGGTGGTAGCCTTTATACTGATAAACGTCGGTTCTTGATTTCAGAAAAGCTTATGTTTTGTGGGTTTGGATACCTGAAAAGAAATGACAGGGTATTCCATGGTGCATGCGTCATTACGTCTGCCGGAGCCGGAGTCTGGGGAGATTTTCACGTGCGATCTAGCAGGCCTTACCCCGCATTTTTGACATATTTAGCAGACAAGAAGGGAATGTGGACGACAAATTGGGGGCAGGGCATCAGGCCTACAAGTAGTTGAACTGTCCTTGTGAACCTAGGTAAATCAGTCTTGGCTACACAAACAAAAATCAACATAGACTATGTTCGAGAGGAGTAGGAAGTCAATGGGACTGTATGGGACTATTTTTGACCGTCATTACCTGTTCTCACCTATTCTCCTCTTTATGCTTGTCTGAACTCTCTACTTTTCAATTTAGACATGTTTGTTGCACCATCAGCGCAAGGTCGTTCAGGATTTCATTCGGCTGAAACTCAGGACTCCTCAAGGAGAGAGTATGGTTTCAACGGGGCTCGAGGTGGACCTTGTTCATCGTCTGGCAACACATTCACGAACAGCCATCCATATTCATCATCTCTGGCCGATTCTGACGGTCCGGACCCGTTTCACAGTCGTTCAACTTCCCATGGCCACGACAGGCCTGTAGAATCACTTGATCCGCAACACCGCAAGCAAAGTGCGGTATATGAAGACATTAGCTACGCACTAGGGCGCGATGTTAGTCCTTACGGTGACTATCGATTATTCCCAAGTAGTGGTACGAGTCTTCTCCGCCAGGATTCGGCTCGTACCGATACCAGATCCGGGTTAGAACAAGGTCACAGTGAGCCTTCAAGTTCAGCTGCGCCACCAAAGCGAAAATCTCGTCGTGAAAAGCCGCGCATTGAATTGGCTCCAGACCAGCCACCAACCACACAGGGAAAACCTCGCGCAAGGGTCTATGTGGCCTGTATACAATGGTAGGCTCTCTTCCTTCATCTTCATATTGCGTTTAATATCCTCTAGTCGTTCTCGTAAGATTCGGTGCGATGGCGCTAAACCAGTCTGCCACAATTGTTCCAAGAGGACGAATGGGAATAACGAATGCGATTACGATGCCGTACCCAAACGTCGTGGTCCTGACAAGACTCCAGGTGGTCGACAACGAATACTGAAGAACTCGACGGAGGATGGTGAAGTGGGCCCTGTGCGCCGTCGCCGTCGGGGTGACATTGGCTCTCGCGGCACAACGTCACCTGGGAGCCGCCCTCCGCCAGATTCTCACCAACCTAGCAGAACTGGCTCTAACACCAGCCCTGTCCCGGCGGTGGTGCTCTTACCCTCACCTCAAAGTGATATTCTCTACACCCCCGTTGACTTTGCACCCGTTCGCGAGGAGAGCAGAGCGCCAGCAGTCTTTGCTGCAACCAGCCACAATTCTTTTGATGATTCGGCAGTCATTGGTCTTTTTGACAAGGCGCCTACTGCATACGATACCTCGTTCGACTTATCCACTATTTTGCCCCTTAATCCTCTTCATAACCACGGAATCTCGAGTAACGCCTATATCACCTCACTAGACGAGAGCAACAGTGAGGAAGACGAATATTCTGGAGTCTCCTGCGAGCCATCCGCCAACTTTACGCGCAAAATTTGGTGGGAATCATTACTATCGTTGTACATATCGCCCGACCCAAGTCATCGACAAAACCTCACCGTGGCAGAACGGGCCTCTGCAGCGCAAGGTATCACGTCCGACATTCGCTTCCTTTTCAACACTTCAAATTACTGGTTCTCGTTCTTTCATATCCCAACCTTCAATTCAAATTACCTTGATCCCGTGAGAAGGGAGAGGATGCAGCCGAGTTTAGTTCTTGCTTTGCTTGCGATGTCCATATTCTGGCAGAGCTCTGAGGTTGGACTTGGCCAACTTGGTAGAGAGCGTGCTCTTCGTTTTAGAGACGAGGCACAGAGTGCTCTCGACGCCAGCTTCAATGCAGGGTGGATCGACGAAACACTCGCTCAGGCTGCATGGGTATGGGTCCCTACCAACAATTTACAATTTCACTGACGCTCAACGAATTTCCAGCTTCTTGCTCTGTTTGAAGTCTGCGCACATCCCTTGCACTCCTCTGAACGCTCCAACTCCTCTTTGATCATGCTAGACTCCATTATACGAAGTCTCTCGCTCACTTTTGTCGACGCTGACAACCCTAAAACTACGAAATTCTCTCCGGGTGCCGTCCCTGCCGTTTTCGATCCTTCACAAAACGAGTGGTTATTCTCCGAAGAAGATTTCAATCCTCATATGCCCCCCAACAATGCTAAACTTCCACGCGAGCTCGCCAGCGAACCAGGGTGCTCGTGTCGCTCTTTAACGCTCATCACGCATCAGCAAGAGAGTAGCGAACAGACCCCGTTGTGGACTTTGACTCCAGCATGGAGCGATCGCTGGAATGAGGCAGAGATCAGAAAGGAGTCATGTCGCCGCTTGTGTTGGAGCTCGATGATCCTCGCGGCTGGTCATGTATCTTATACAACGGCGCATCGGTCTGGCATTCTTAAATTATTTATTTCCGATCCAGCAAACGTAAGCTCCTTTTTTTTTCCTAGATGGAATTACTGACTGTCTCTCGGGTAGTACGCCCTTCTATTTTCCGGAGAGTCGATTGCGTATTCGCCTGCTCTGTCATCCACTCATTCATCGAAGGACACTATCTGGGCGCTTCATGATCGTTCGTTCTTATTGTGGCATAGTTGCTCTAGGATGCGCAGCGATACACGGGCACCAGACGATGTAAAGGCGCACTTTGCTATCAAGGCATGGTTGGAGGCCGATGTAATCGAGGCAGCACTAAATAAACACACCTGCCGTATCGAACGACAGTTCATATTCCAGGCCAGAGAGTATATCTTCAAGTAAGACAATCATTCGTCTTCTTTTTCCTCTTTGATTCAAGGTCCACCCGGTTGCAGTACGAGGATGTGCATCTCTTACGAGTTTCAGCGGTATATCCCCCTTGTCTCGGTGTAAATCACTTCCCTTGAATACGTGCTCGTCTAAACGTTGCTTTTTCAGTGTCAATGGACTCTTCCATCGCAGCAAGGCAGAAGAATGGTGTAAGGCATATCTCTCTTCCAATAGCTCTGGTATTGTCAAAAATTGACGGATTTTGCTCCTTTGAAACAGTAATTCATCAAGCGACCGTCGCGGAACGTTTTATGTGCGGACTCCATACCATAACCGGCAATTCGAAAAATCTCTTAGCGAGGAGGCCGTTCTATGTGTTCTGGTTTATGAGCCAGATATCTCGGTGAGTGCCGTTACATTGAGATTGTCCCTCGCACCATCAAACCTCGTATGACAAGTGCATTGGGTCTGTGGGAGTGCGACAACACGTTGACAGTGGCTATGGATGTGTGTAAAGCATTCTTGCCGGCTCTTGACTAGTAAGTGGAACTGTTTCTTCTTAGCATTCCTACTCATCTTTCCTATCTTAGCTTGACGGCTTTGTGGCCTTGTCCCGGTAAGTAATCAGGGTTTCTAATGGGCCGACTTCCGTTCAATATCCAAATTTAGAACAACGGTCTCGCTATGAAAACCTGCGCGAACGACTGGTGAAGGCTTGTTACCTTGCTGGAGTCAGCCCTCCCCCGCCTCCGAACTTGAGAATCCCCCTTTCCTCTCCTGCTCTTTCTATCTAGTTGTATCTGTAGTTTTTTATTTGTATTTTTATTTATCATCACATATCGCGTCATTAATGGACAATGAACTATAATTGGCGATCACAGTCATGACTGGATGCCATTTTCGGCGGGAGTCCGATTAAAGACAACGGCTACAAACTTGGCACTTGCCCTGGAACTACTGTGAACCTTACTCCATCTTAGCTACCATGAGCGAACCGGATGGTCGACAGGCGCCCATACCTCTTATCGATGCCCCGCTGAATGCACAGACGTCGCATACCTCTATGTCTTCCTCTTCTCTCAAACGAAGCGCCTCCGAGGCGTCCTTTGGGGGATGTGAAGGGGATAACAGTCGAAAGAGAATGAAAGAGGACAAAGTTTCTGCCCCTAAGGCTGTCGATAACTCTGATGCGACTCTTTCGACTATCAGTTCAACTCTTGCAGATGACCTCGCCCGGGAACTTGAGTGTGGATGCTGTTCCGATCTAGTCTACCGACCTGTACTCGTCAATCCATGTCAACATTTCTTTTGTGGAAGGTAAGCCATTGACAACATCTTCATCTTATTACATCACTCCTGAAATTGTCTTTCATTGTAGTTGCTGTGTGCTTTGGATTCGCGTGAGTCTTCGCCACATACTACCCTTCTGTTTTAATCAGTGGTACGCAACTCCTGGCGCCTTCTGTGCTGTGTCTATATCAAGTGGACCTTCTTCAATCTTCTTGCAATACACTAGTTTTTCTTCGGGTGTACTGATTTATTGTTGCAGAACGGTGGGACAAATTGCCCGGCATGTCGTGGCCCATCCACAGTTGTCACCCCATTCCGCGCCCTTCAATCTGTCGTTGATACTCTCCTTCGTGCTGCTCCACACAAAGCTCGTCCAGAACGAGAGCGCCAGCAAGCTGACGAAATTTACAAGGCCGGGCACTCAATCCGGGTCCGTACACATGTTTACAACTCATGTATCAGTTGACTCATCTCCTATCAGATTCCACCGCCCCGAGAGCCGTCCCCTGAAGCAGATATGGAGGCGCCGAGTGATTTTGCCCGTCCATGTCCTCACTGTGCCCCTAATAACCCATACGGTTGGAGATGTCCCCAGCCGGTTCCTGATCCGGCCACCGACATCGATCACGCATGGCACTTGGAAGATGGTCTCCCGCCCGGACACGCACATTGTGGTAATTGGTATAAATTCCATCTTATTAGATATGAGCAACGACGGCCCATCATCTAACTATGTCTTTTTCAGTGAAAATTTACTTGCGACACATGCTCCTAATACGACAACGAAATGCGACCTGTGTCAAGTCTATTTCTGTGGTATTGGCGTGCGGGATCGTTGCATCGCCCTGCCTCTTCGTGCACAGCAGCCCCATGGGTTGTCCAATGTCGGAGACCTTATCTTGTCCTCAGATGTTTACGATTGCTTTAATAGCAACAATGTGGAAGTGGAGATCATGCTCGACTATATAACTGCCCAAGAAATGACTCCTCCTCATATCTATCGAGAGGCAAGTCGCTCATCTCACCTCTGCAACTTATCTTCATGAGTCAGCAATCTGCAGATCGTGACCCATATACAATCACAACCAAGGAAATTTAAGCCTCTCATGGAGCACGATCTCTTCTCCGGGATACATAATGTCACACCTGGTGTCGACCCGGATCCAGAAGCCCCTCGCGTCAACGCGTGTCGACAATGCGCGACTGAAATTTTTTTTTGGGGTTTCAAGGATTGGTGGATCCGTGAGCGGCAGAAAGGCTTTCTAGAAGAAGCCGTTATGAGCCGGAAGGATTGCCCAGACGGGGAAGCATGTGGACGACAGACTGATCAGAGTAAGATTTACATTCTTCTCGGAGCGAGGATCTTGTTGAATCTTGCCGTTCTCAGCCCACGCAAAAGAGTGTAAGTTTGCTTGCTTCTCTTCTTCGAAATAAAGACCAGGATACGAATGTCTTCTAGTCAATCACATCCTCTCAAGTGACGGGTCTGAACAAGCAGCCGCACAATTGGAACAAACAACAACTGAGCCACAACCACCGACGGCAGAGCCAGAACCCTCTTCAACCGCACTGGAAGTTCCTTTGCCTGCCCCAACTGGCCTACAAACTCCCTCAGTTCGCGATGTCCTCGAGCCTCCCGAAGTCCGGAATCTGACACAATCGTTCTGGAACGTATTTAGCAGGGAGAATACGCCTAGAGTCCAGCAAGCTGATGCTCTTTCGAACTAGCATGACCCATTTTCAGCGACCTTGACACGACAATTTATGACTTGACTTTCCTTTTTTCCCTGATACTATCCCTTATTTCTAGGTTATACATACACGTAATGGAGGGTTTTGGGAGTGTTGATGACCAGCAAGGCAGAGACATGTTTTGCCGCGTGTAGAAGTTTGTATGAAGTGCGTCCTCTCTCTGTCATGTCGTCATATCGATGTAACCTGGCTCGAAAGTTTCTTTATTGGTCACGTACTCCACCTCCCAGTTTAACCAGTTAAAGTTTTGTTTCATCGCACCAAAACACACACCATGCTGCATTATCCAAATCAATCAAGTCAACACCCAACACCTTCACGTACTCTGCCAGTCTCATCTCCAATGGACCTTTATCGTTCCAACACACACCATGTTGAATCACATCAACATCTCCTACCAATCTGCCAAAGTGTTCATGTTAAATGTGAATTTAACGAGGGACTTGTTAATGAACAACATGCAACAAAAAAACATCAAAAGCTTAAACAAATACAAGTCTTAGCAGTAAGTAAATGGGTGATCCAGAGATGAGGGAGCGTATCGTAGCAGTAGACCGTAAGCCAGTTTATCCGTATCCTAAAACGAGAAATTATAATAAAAATGATGAAGTCCTATGCTAGTGCCATCATTCCTCCCATCATCGAAGGTTCCGCCATAAGTGCTTTCCTTAGACGTTCCTTGCGGAGCTGTTCAATTCGCGCCTTTCTTTCCTCAGATGTCTCCTTCGGTTTCTTTTCGCTATTCTTCTTCTCAAGCTCCTGCTTCTCCTTCTCCTTCTTCTCCTTCTCCTTTCTCTTCCTCTCCTTTTCTTTCTCCTTTATTTGCGCTGCATGCGCGTCGTCCTTCTTACGACCAAGTAGACGTCCCAAGGCACTACCACTGCTACTGGGTGAGCGAGGTGACTCTGTCGAGGTCGTCGACCTTGATGACGTGGTACGAAAAGATATCACGGATTCGGCAGTAGAGATCTTGACAGGCGGCGGCGGCGGTGCTCGTGTAGATATCCAATTAACGCTGGACGGCTGTTGTGGCCACTTCTTCACAGGGTGATCCTGCACGAAGTAGCTCATCTGACTCGGGTTGAATGGATCTGGGTTTTCGGAGTCGGCAATAGCAAAGTCCCTGTGGTGAGCGTACTGCTCATCGATAATACCGAGTTCGTTGGGGGTGTGCAAGTCGGCAGAGGATGATGTAAGAGGGGTAGCAGGTGAAGCGAATCGGCTGGTGGACAAGGAGCTATTAGATGCTGATGATGTAAGGGAAGGCGGGATGGACTGGATCGAGTCGGTGTAGATACGTGGTGGGCGGTGTCGAAGGAAAGAATTGAGGCTGTCGTGTCTCTCGAACCCGTCAGAATAATCCGAATCCGTTACTGTAAAAACAGATCCAGACAAGGATGGTGTGACAGAAGGCGAGAACGAAGCGCGGCTCGGGGGATTGTTATATGTGGCGTCGGGGGTGATAATTGAAGGACAATATTCTGCTGGCACATCATCACGATCGGCTGTATATATTCTGGAGCTACTAGCATCGGGACCGGCAAAATCGGCCAAGAGGTCCACCAACTCGTGTATCTCTTGTTCGGTGTGCATAGAGACGGTGCTCGTACGACAACGGCGGAGAGACTTTCTAGGCTTGAGGACAGGAAGAGGTGTGATCTCATCTTCTCTATTGTATTGATCAGCATTGATGACTGCAACGGCTGGAACCGGAGTGGGTTGGTTATCCCGAATGTGATCGACAGCGGAAATCGAAGACGGTGAGACTCTATTTTCCTCAATGGGATCATGAGGATGAGTATCCACGAGAATCTGAAGTTCTTGGGTGCTTGGAACACCCATCAAATCAGCGAGGTGATTAAGATCCGCTAAACTTGATTTCTTGGGTATGCTGGGACTAGCCGGCTCCACAGTAGGATGATGCACCAATGCAGGTTGACCATCTACAACGTCCGTTTCATGAGTACATGTTCGAAGCCTGATATTCAAAAATGGAAACTCACAGCGTCTGGAATCACCAGAATTACTCGTGGAATGACTGCGCCACCGCCCCATGGAGCTTTGTGAACGGGGAGCGGGAGAAGTATGTGGGCGCGGAGAGATCGGGCTGGTCATATCACGAACATCTCGTTCCCGCATCACAACATTGCTATTGCCCTGTTCCCGTGTGTCTGCGTTAAAAAGAAAGAAACAATGATTAGCCTCCACACTTCCTCGAAACGGTAATATGTCCGAACTTACTATATCCCGAATTACTCGAAACCGATTCGTTCCCCATTGCGCGCCACCGCGCATCTGAAGTTCCACGTGGGCGGGAAAATTGTTGTACTTGCGAATCGTTGCCAGGACCGCCTGGGCCAGGGCCGCCGTTCGCAGGACCGCCTGGGCCAGGGCCACCGTTCGCAGGACCGCCTCCACTGGAGCCCGGTGGTTTGCTGTCTTTGTCGCGGCTGCGCGTCGGGCGTTTCTGGGTGTACGCCTATCGAGGGGGAAAAACCGATGAAAAAATGTACTACAAGTTAGGAGGTATGATTGACTACTGACCATGACAGTTTTCAGTGCGCTTAACACAATGAGACCAAGACATGAGAAACAACGGCATAAACCAGAGATCGACAAAACACGACTCACCGAATCTGCAAGCTCCGACAGCTACACAACGTCGCAACCTCATAAACACCCACAGACGTCGAATTCGACAATGCACGATGCATAGCATGCTTAACCAGCTGCTCCAAATGCTTAAGCCCATAATGCGTCGCGAGCATCAACAACTGGCTCAGTACCGCCGGCGCATGCTGAAGCGGCGTAATCAGCGCCGTCGTATAGAAATACTGCAACAGCGCTAGCACGATCGGATACGGCTCTGAGAGCTCCAGAGCACGGGACGTCAAGCGCGGATCGACGCGCGGCTCTTCGCTCGATGCGTTCCCGCTGATCTCAGGCATTGGTAAATGAGCAGGCGAGTCACCTCCGCCAGGCATCGCCGCGAGCGCCTGGTTGACTTTCGCGTTGAAGAGCTTGCGCTGTTCGAGGAACCATGGCCAGCGCTCTTCCAGTATCTTACGAGAGCACGAGAGACGCCTTCCGTCCTCACAGATAACATCAAAGTCCGCCACGACGCGCTCCTCCAGCGCCGCAAGCCCAAGCTCCTGCATCGTGGTGTCAAGCTTGAGCGCGGGGGGCTGGTACACGCCGAATGCTTCGAGATCGACGACGGCGACGTGGTCCCAGGAGAGCAGGCGGCGATTATAGTCGTCTACGAGGTTGCCATTTCTGTTTCCGAATATGACGAATTTGTTCGCTTCGGCGTGGAGCGAGCCACGGAACCACGAACCGGTCTCGACGGCCTTGCCCGGGTCGATGCGCATCCAGGTCATGGTGACGAGATCGAGGACCCAGATGGAGAAAGACTGGAAGGAGTGCGCGAGGTAGGTGCCTGCGATGATGAGGTTTGAACCTAGGATCGCGCCTGTGGGGAAGCGGAGGCCGGGAGGGAAGGTGCTTCCGGCCATGACAGAGGATTTGTCTTGAATCGCAAAGTCATTCTCGGGGAGAGGGGAGAAGACTTCGAGTTCGCGTTTCACGTCAGTAAACTAGGAGGAGGAGGATGTCAATTAGTATCGGAGTGAAGAGAAGAAGAAAAACGCGCGCGCACGTTATAGTTACTGTATAAGTATATGTCACAAGGATGCTCTTCAGTAGGAGGCGCCGAGTATGGTAGATGTGTGAGGGCTTCACTTGGCGTAAATTCCGTGGCAGGATCTGCGGTCTCATCTGGCCCAAACCGCTGGCCAGGCGGCCCCAAAGTCGACGCCGAGTGTGAATTCCGCATCTCTTCCATCGGGAAGCGAACGGTTGTATGGGATGAGACGGCAACACTACGATATGTACCACAATGGCGCGGATAGTCGCGTCGTAGAACCCACGCATTAGTAACAAGATCATAAACACACACGTCGTCCAGCCATGTGTTGTTAAAGTCTTGTCCTCCGATGATGAATAGTCGGCCAGCGGTTACTGAGGACAAGTGGGCGTAGCGCGCGCGCGGCAACAGGGTTTCCGGGACTGGCACAGAAGACTGGGAAGCAGGCAACCAGTGCCGCGTTGTAATATCGAAGAAACGGACATCGTTCAGCACACATAGGTCCTCAGGGCCGATGGAGTCGGGATGGTTACTCATACCGCCAAATATGATCAATTTGTTATTCCCTGAGAGGAGCGTCTGGGCGCGTCAAAAGCAGAGACAAAAAAAGATGCACTCACATGTATCTGCACTGTGGAAGTAGCGCGCGCGGGGAATGTCGTCGTCTGGTGATATGGGGATTTTTTCCCAGTTGTAAGTCTCCATGTCAAATACATATAGATCAGACACCATTTTGCGTTCTGTGACGAGCCGGCCGCCCTGCGCATCGTCAGTCGCAAGGAGAATATAAGAGACGGTTGAAAAACTCACGAATAAGTACATTTTTGACCCCACGACGGTCGTTGAAGCCCCCTAGATTCCGAATTGACCATTAGAGCTTAAAAGAAGCAGAATTGACATACGACGAGCTTTTCTGGGACATCGCCAGTAGTTTTTCGGCAGAAAGTGGTGAGGTCGTTAATGGAATGCATCATGGTGGGAGGAAAGCGCAAAGGCGCGATGGGGAGACGGAAAAGAGAGAACGGACGTGTGGTTATGATCCCGGAAATGATCCAGCTATTGATCGATTTCTTCGGCAAAACCCATACCCAATCTCCTATGTACTCAAGCAGCAACATGGAGAAATCTCTTTGAAATTCCACAGAAAATCTTCCTTTGATTCTCGGTGCGCCCCCACAGCCTGGCCGATGCCCGCGTCCTCCGCACCTCGCCGATGCACTTCATTCTCACTCGGATTGCGGGATGCACATGGTGTGTTACAACGACTCCCATGCACGGGCTTCCGATACATACCCAGCCAAACCTAAATAAAAGCACCCTAATTGTTTATTGGCGACGGTTTTTTCGGGTTCTGCCACTAAGTCCGCAGTATCCTAATTCAAATTCATCGACATATCAGTGCCTACTTGCGACGAGTGGCGGTCGGAGGCGTTGAAAAGATGGCCGATGTTATCCATTTAGAATATAATCAAAGTTTTCTAGAATGCGAGGCTCGGTGCCGTCATATGTAGAAGCTCGTAGAAGCCACGTTTACCGGCAGAGAAAATCATGGTTGAATGTAGAGTCTATACATAGTCCAGGCACCGTCGTCAGCGTCGTTGAGGCCGTCCGACACATGCCGTCGACGATGAATGGATGCTCCCAATGCTCGTGACTCCCTCCATCATAATAAGCTCAACCTTTAGACGACTCTCAGTCCATCACCTCCCCCGACTCTTCTACTCGACCACCATGGACCTCGAAATCGATCCAGAACACCTCAAAGTCCTCCCACACCATCAGTACATAACCACCTCCGGCCTCTCCCCATCGACCGTCTCCCCCTCCCCGATCGACCAATTCCGCACATGGTTCAAAGACGCCGTGGAGGGCGACAAAGTCCACGAGCCCGAAGCCATGTCCCTAAGCACCTCCACCCCCGAAGGTATCCCCTCAGCCCGCATGGTCCTCTTCAAGGAACTCGACCACCGCGGCTTTGTCTTCTTCACCAACTATACATCGCGCAAATCCAAGGAGATCCTGGCAAATCCACATGCAGCGCTGGTGTTCTATTGGAGGGAGGTGCATAGATCTGTGCGTGTCGTGGGAAGGGTGGAGAAGATCAGCCAGGAGGAGAGTGCGGAGTATTTCCATAGTAGACCGGTGGGCAGCCAGCTCGGGGCTTGGGCGAGCAAGCAGAGCTCTGTCGTTGCTGAGGGGGAAGTGCACGAGCGTCTGAAAAAGCTCGAGCAGAAATTCGGGCAGGACGTCCCATTGCCAGAGTTTTGGGGCGGGTGGAGGGTCGTACCCAAGTTCGTGATAATTCTATTTCTATCGACATCACTCGAAGCAAGCCTAATGACTATGATCTATCTGTCTAGTGAGGTCGAGTTTTGGATAGGCAAGCCGTCGCGTCTACACGATCGCGTGCGATACCTCCGCGTTGCAGGTTCGACGGACGACAATCCAGAATGGAAGGTTGAGCGACTCTCGCCGTGATTTTATTGTGGGGTATACGGCGTCCGCTGCGCTAGGATATACTTGGTACCCATGTTCGTAGAATGTACGGGCCCCGGTTGTTCATGCGTGGACCTCGCCAGCAACTGCCCACTAGCCTACCTACGTACCACTCAACTGCAACAAATATGTATGTAGAAGTAAATAGAAGAGGAATTGTACAGTAAGACCCAGGCACCCTTCAAGGAACAACTTGTCCAGGTCCTGCAAATGTCAGATGCCATAATTGTCCAACGGGTGCAGTTGACGCCCTGTCAAAGGATCGGGACCGAGTGTTCCCACTGATTATCAAGAACTCTTGAATTTACCTTACGTATTCTACAGAACCATGTGCTCTCACTAGTACTGCGAGCACATGGAAAGGAGAAAACTTCTTTTGTTTTGTGGGAACCCTATGGGTTCATAGTTTGTTCGTTGCTCACAGACAAAAGGAACGAAACGTCCAGAGAGTTGGTTTCTGGGGTTCAAACATTGGTCATAAACAGGCACACAATGAAGTCGGTTGTATGAAGGACCAAATATCACGCGTAAAGCTGACCAAAGAATCCAGAAGGAGGCCAAGCTCAAGCCGTCTTGCCCTGCGCAGCCAACCAGCAGGCCCTCGACCACGTCTCCAACGCCTCCTTCATCCCCTGCTCATCCCCCCTCACCCAAAACTTTGCAGCATCGCTCTGCAACGCCCTCCCAAACGAGAACGTAAGCGGTTGCAGCCTAGCGAGCGGACTCTCGGGTCCCGCTTTGTTAGCCAGTTTGTTCACCGCGCCTAAATACGCGGTCGCAACCGGGGCCGGCAATCCACCTGCAAAAAGATGATGTAGATTGAGCCACCGGAAAATGAAAAAAGAGGCCGTAGTCGGAGATATATCGGCAGGTGGATATATGTACATACCTGAGAGGAAGAGGACGCCAGGGACTGCAGAGGGAACTGAGCGAGAGATTGTGGTGGCAGTGGCGAGCGCGATATCCTCGGACGTCACGCTGTTCCTTGAGGGATGTTTCAATCCAGGCTGAGGGAACGACGGCTTAATGAGTGACCCTACAAATGACGCCCGGAGGACGTCACGGCTCGTTCAACGAACAAAGACATTGTACATATAGACAACACACCTTCCAACAAAACCTCAAGAGCCCTACACCTCTCATAAATCCTCGCAATAGCCCGCTCATGCACCCATGCGCTCCTCGCCAAATCCGCGTCTTCCGTAAACTCCACATCGGGCTCGACGATCGGAACAAGTCCCGCCTGCTGGCTCACTGACGCATACTGCGCCAGCGTCTCCGCATGCGCGTCCAGCGCTGCCTCCGAAGGCAGACCACGCTCTGCGCTCGTGCACGCAATCGGCACGCGCCACTTGGAGAATCGGGCACCGGCGATACGTGCGGCTTGGAGTTGCTCGAAAAGCCCGTCGAGCCCTTGCATGATAAATTCGTCATGGTGATTTGGGAGAGGGCGAAGCTCGCCGTGTGCGCGGACGCCCAGGATGATACCTTTGGAGGTGAGAAGAGGCCCGAGTTGGAAGGTGAGGAGTGTCTCGGAGTAGAGGATGACGCCAGAGATGTAATCTACGTATATATGAATGGATGTTAGTCGGCTATGTACAAAGAGGCAGGTATGTCGTAAATTCGGCGGTACTGACCGCTTGAAATTGCATTGTAGGCCGCCTCGCGCCATCGCTTTCGTTTTTCCTTTTCTCCTTCGTCCGTCCCTAGTTTTGCTTCGCCTGTCTCACCAGCTGCGGCATGGAGCACGGCTGCGATGCCATCAGGCGTTTCGTCAGTAGCGTAGATGCCCTTGCCACGGGGATACACCAAGGCACGAGCAGTCGCGATGAGATCATTAGCGACAGCGGGCGAATGGAACGGGTATACTAAAACATCGTGGGGTTTATGGTCGGCCTCTGTAGACAGAGGCATGGCGAAGAGATTTGATGGATCACTGTGATTGGTTACGGGTGAGTGAAAGGGGTTGGGGAAAACGTCAGGTCTGTTCTCTGTCGAAGGTGATGGGTCTGGTGTAGTGAAGAGGCTGGTGGTAGTACTGTCAGTTGTTCCAGTTTCTAGTGACATCGGGTCAATCATTAATCCCGTGTGGGTAAAAGATGCAGGTGGTGCGGGGAGAAAGAAGCATGCCAAATGAAACCTTTGTTTCGCACGTCTAATAACGTCACAGGTCTCTAGTGGTAAGACGGGACACTGAAGTCAACCCAATAAATGCTTTGAGGCTTTTTGGGTGGTTTCGGAAAGAGAAAGTATTCTCTGCCAATAGGAAACCTTTGGGTATTTCTACACTTTCTCCGCCGGGTAATAGCTAGGACTAACAACAAGCGCGTTAAGACAGCTTCTTGAATATGGTCAAAAGAGATGACATACTCGTAAAATAGAGTCCACGCAATCGCATTAGTGTAAGTGAGATTTTTCAATACTATTACTTGGTTTCTTCGATAGACTTGTCGGCAACAATTGTCTTCTCATCTGGAGATAACGTCAAGAATTCTGCTTTCTTCCTCGCAGCCCATCTGCGTGGCTAAAGTCATAAGAACGAAAAGTTAAGTAAATTCCCTTGAAGAAATATGGCTGTAGCAACGCACCGCTTGGAAGACGTGCTCGTGGTCACCAAAGTCATAGAAAAAGACAGCGTAGAACACGATACCTATAGTTCCCTTCAATTTGAAGCTCCAAATTGTCATGACTTTGAAACATAACCGCATACCCGGTACCAATGTCCATGAAAGCGAGCGCATCAAAGTATAGAACCATGGTGGACGAAAGTCAGTCGGTTCGTGTTCAGGCCGAGGCACTTTGTGCACTTTTGAAGACACTGTCCTTACATCGTGCCGCGGAAGTAGAAGAGTGCCTCGCAAAGGCCGAAGTACACCACGCGGCAGACTAGACAGCATCACAGGAGTAGGACGGAGTGACCAGCGACTAGGACTTCGACGCCAACATTTTCGCGCCGTTATTGTGCTATATTTTGCCGAGAGGGAACCGGAAGTGTCCGACGCTGTTTGAACGAGACTTTGACCTTTCCTGAGCCTCAGCGCTCAGCGCTTAGCTCAGAATTACAATCACGAGTGACCATTAGACTTCCTGCAGTCTACTTTCGGAATTACAATCACGAGTGACCATTAGACTTCCTGCAGTCTACTCTGCGTAACACACACTTCCAAATGTCATCATCTGCGTCGAACGCAATAGAAAAACTGAAGCTTCTTCTTTTGGATATGCGCAAGGCGTGCCAAGCTTCCGAGGCCAAGGAACACGAGGCAATGCTAGAGCGTGAACAACGCTCCATGGACAAGGAGGCCCGCTTCAATGACTTTTTCCGAGATCTCAAGTACATTGAGGAAGGCATCCAGGATATCAAGGCGAATCAGCTGACGACAGACACGGAAGCAGGCAAGTTCCATCGAGATTTCGGCCAGTGGATCTTTTTTACTATGTTGAAACATACCTAGTGTCACCTGAAGTCGTTGAAGAGATCATGAGGGTTGCAGAAGTGGGCCGTCAGACTCAGGTGGCACATGTCGTTGCGTTCATGGAAGGTAAGAAGCTTTTTGAATTGAAAGATGCGGATCAATACAGAAGTATAAGACCATTCAGAGTGCTCCGAAAGACACAAGGAGCAGAACATTGAGATCTTGAGAGCCAGTCGGCGCGGTCGCGCAGAACCATAATGTCACATCCTGACAGATGATCTCACGAGTTTGCCCCC